>CAUYON010115499.1:0-28622 GCA_963573935.1 Arctocebus calabarensis | reverse complement strand
TCTGGCTGCTTTTAGAATCTTCTCCTTCATGTTAACTTTAGTAAAATTCACTACAATATGCCTAGGGGATGTCTTATTTGAGTTAAGTCATGCTCGGGTTCTGAAACTATCTGCTATCTGAATTTCAGAGTCTCTTTGTATATCTGGAAAATTCTCTTTCATAATCTCAAGAAGAAGGGACTCTGTGTCATGTGAAGCCAGATCGTTGCTTTCAGGTATCCCTATAAGATGAGTATTGGTTTTCTTTGAGTTATCACAGACATCTCTGAGAGAATGATCCATTTTTGCCTTCCATTTCTCTATCTCTTTGAACATTTGAGAGCATTCAAAATCTCTGTCCTCGATATCAGAAAACCTTTCTTCTGCTTGCTCTATTATGTTGCTGTGGGCTTCTGCTGTATTTCTCATCTCTTTGAGGGTTGCCACTTCTTGTCTCAATGTGTCGAGATCTTTGGTCATTTTGTCTTTGAATTGGTTGAATTCTTGAGACATCTTCTGAATTAATCCTAAAATCTCTACCTTCATGTTTGTTTCCATTTTATTAATCTTGTTTGCAATCCGGATTCTAAATTAGATTTCAGACATCTCCGCTATCCCGCTGTCGATGGGATAGTCTGGATTGGATGGTTTGTCATTTTGGGGGGGAGTTTCACCATTCTGTTTATTCATGTTGCCAGAGTTTTTCTGCTGGTTCTGCCCCATGTTTGTTTTTCAGTTTTTAGCTATATGAGCAGGAGAGTGAAATTGGACTGGAGACTTCTACGGTTGTGGTTGAGCAGCCCTCCACCTAAGTACTGGTTTGGTGACTGCAGCCTGTACAGTTCAAGAGTTCCAGTCCAATTGTAAATGCTGTCTGTCTGGATTGTGGATGAGTTGGAGTTCTAGACTTCCAATCCAGGGCAGGGGGTGAACTGAAGTATCAAGGTGGCAAGGAAAACATTTATAACACCAATCACATTAGGAGCAAATGGGCTAATACACTCGTAAAAGCACTACCAGAGACCTAAGCCCACAGGTGCTCCCAAAGTCAGAAACATCAATTTACAAACAAAACATAACAAATAAACAGCCAATCTTAGAACAACAGCTGAGAAGAAGAAAGAAAAAAAAAAAGAATTCTACAATAAAAATGCTTCTTGTAAAATACTTGAGAATAGAGAAGAAGAAAAGCCTCTAACAAATATGATATAAGCACTCTTAGAAGCTATAAGAAGGGTAGGAGAGGAGGGGGAGAGAGAACGAAGAAATTAACACAGGAGAGGAAGAAGATATGTTCAGTAGAGAATAGAAGGTAATAAAAATAGCCTAAGAAAATAAAGTAAAATAAAGACTTATTTATCGATGGTGCCTCCAAGAAAAGGATATTCACAAAAAAAATCTCAAAAAATATTATTCTTATATGTATACATAAATAAAGGTCCTTATGTATGCTGCTGTAGAATTAATTTATAATGCAATATACTTTGTGAACACCAGATGGCGCTGTGAGTTGTTCTCAGCCTTATATGAGTTCACCGATTATAATGATTCTATGGAAACCATACTATCTTGCCAGTCACCAATTTTGGAGTTTCTCCACCAGTTTGCGTTGGAAAAGGAGATTTATTCTAGGTGCTCAGCTCCAAACCCCATTCACATCCGACCCCCGAATCTCGACCTCCAACTTTGGTGCACGGGTCATCCAAAAGTCCCTGCTCTGCCCTCCCAGTCTCTCACAGTCCGGCCACAAATATCTGCTGTGAGAGAGGAACGCGGGAGCGGGGCTCATGGCAACTGCTGGGGGGGCTTGCGGTGGCTGCGGATCTTGGGGGCCTTGGTGGTGGCGGCGGTGGTGTCACAATTCGTGGGGCAGTGGCACCACGACTCAAGGTAGCAGCAGCGTTGGCAACTGCACTGTGACTCGCAGCAGCGGTGGCGGTTGCTATGGCCGCAGCTCGCAAAGGCCGCCATGGCTGGAGGGGAGGGGGCTCTGTGGGGCTGTTGGTGGGACCTTGAACTTCAGTTATTCTCCAGCTGACGTGCTCGGGGGCCCTCTTCGCCAATTTCCACAGCTCAAAGTGTCTTTTCCGGACCTCTCAGGCTTCACCAGGGTCCCCACCTAGTGTAACGCTGACTGGTCACCCACTCTCTCTCTCTCTCTCATTGATCTGGGGAAAAGGCGCTTGCCATTTTGGACATACCAATGTGTTAGTCTGGCAGAGTCCAGACCCCTCGGCTCACGCCAGGGCAGCCCGGGTCTCCGTAGATCCTAGCAGCGCCCCTTTCTGATCGTCAAACTCTGAGATCCATGCTTCAGTTGAATTTTCTCTGATTAGGGCTTGTGGGTTGGGACCTGCTGTCCTCCCTGTGGGAGAGGCCAGCTGCCCCTCCGCCAGGCAGGGGGAAACGTTTTGCAACAGTTTCCACGGTTAAGAACTATATTTCAAACACGCCAATCCTCCCAATCTCTGTATCTCACCAGCTGCCCATCCACTCCAATAGTTCACACGGGGAAAGATCCAGAGCTCCCACCCTCTCACCTGCTGACCGGGGAGAGATGGGCTACGGGACCGTCTCTGCCACCATCTTCCAGCACTCTCTTATTTTTATTTTTTTCTAGCATTCTTATTTACATATTTAGCACAGTTCTTAAGATAATATCTAGGTTTAAGAGTCCCTATAGAACTGAACAAAATTTCGGGGCAATTCAAGTGAATATTCATGTTTCAAATTTTCCTCAGGTATCCGCATGGACATAGCAGATAGTCTTCAATACTGCACAGATATTTCCAGGCTAACCACAGGAAACCAACAGTGACCTTTGTTGAGCCTTAAGAGACTTCAGAGCAAATATAACTATTGTATATAATTTTATACTTTTTGGCCAGTCTCTTAGTCCCAGTTAACATATCAGTTTAGTTAAAAAGCTATGTCTCAACTTATGAGCTGGCAATGCAGATAAGACTGAGATCTAATATAGGTGGGCCACTGTTGTTTTTTTCTTTTTGAACTATTTTTCTTTCCCTGATTTCTCAATTTACTAAAAACAAACTATAGCAGAACTAATTTAATTTGCAAAATAAATTATACTTTTGGTATACTGAGTCTGATTATTTGCATAAAATGCAACAAGAATAATTATTAGCCATCTAGTGCAGGCAGAATGGGGACTGAATACCCCATTCTGGGCAAGGAAAAACACTCCCCCCAAAAGGGAAAAATAAAAAAGTAAGATGAGTGAGGCAGAACAAAGAAAAATCAGCTAGTTTAAATTTAAACCAGCCACTGCTAAATTTCTTATCTGAGCAAGTTTGCTGATTTCTCTACAGCTCTGGCCAATTGAGAATACAGCTTACTAACACCCCTGTTGGGTCTATAAACATTCTGGAGAAAATAATGGCTAAAGAAGATGCTGTGGCAAGGCCTGGAAAGATACAGTAACTTGGCCATTACCTGCCCAGTAAATAGACAAAGCAAATACCCATTTTGGAGATTTGTGTTTGGCTGAGGCAGAGATCAAGGGAACAAATCAAGCCCTAAAATATGAGCAGGCGTGCTTATATCCCTTACTGCAGAGGAAGACCCTCTGTGGTGGTGATAAGAGGAAAATTCCTCTCGCACACTGATTCTTCAGAGGAGATTGATGCCAGTGGTGTTTTATTCCACAGAAAACTAAGAGAGTTTAACACATCCCTGGGAATCAGTGTGTGTGACCTCAGACAAGAGGCTGCCTCCACACAAGGTTCAGGTTTTGGATTTCTCAAGACCGCTCAGACCCTTAAAGTTAATGATTATGGAAATAATAGGAGCTGATATGCTCGCTCAGAGATACTAATGGAATCTTTGTTCCTTTCCTCAGCTTACTGTCTGGGCTAATGAGCAAATAGCCTTCAATGAAAACTGAATGGAATTGACACTCAGGGTCTTCACTAGAACCCTAGAAGTGGGCAGTAGTCCCCTGAGTTACCACTTTTGAAAATTCTATTCTATGTGTCTTGTCCCTTTCCTCCCCATTGTTACTAACTTTATATTTCTTCAGTTGGTTCCTTCAAATTCCTTCAAAAATTTCCTTTTATAAGCCTTATTCAACCTGCAAAGGTAATTTACAAATATTCTAAACCTCTTTTCATTTTTGTCCTGCCTTTCATTTTCTTAAATAACCATTCTGTTTCAGGGCAAAATTCACCACACAAGATCCTTTCTTACACAATACCATTTTCCTTTCTGCCTAATTTTTCTTACTCTCAAAAAACCACTTTTCATAAGACAGGATCACAATTTACTATGAAGTTAATTATTTACTTGGCTAAACTGAAGGTTTAGAAGGCAAGAATCTTATTCTTTGACAAAGACTCAGTTTCCCAAACAATTTTAACAACCAAATTGTTACATTTTAAAGATGAGAGAAATTTCATGGAATATAACATTGATACAGGATTTTCCCACTCATGGCTGGACATGGACCAGTCATCGTTTAGGCACAAACAGGCTGCCCTTTCAATCATTTTGCCCTGTGAAGGAAGTGCGAGGTGGAGCCCTGTATATTGTTACCTATTTCAGTCAATCTCAGTCACACTACACCCGCACTCTCTCATACACCTATCACCAGTCCTGTGGGAAATCTAATGCCCAGGAGTTGATCAATCCCCACTTCCATCCAAATTTGGTGGGCCTAAACTGGTCCTATGTTGCCTCATATAGCTCTCAATGCAGGTGCCATTTCTTCTTGGTGTTTGACTCCTTAAAAATGCACTGCGGAATCCTTTCTCTGCCCGGGTGAGGTGTCTCCACAGAGAGGCTAAGCGTCCTCCCTGGTGCACTCAGTGGTTCACATTACTCAGTCTGATCAGATCCCCCCATGTGAGTGTCCAGAAGGTTGGCAGCAACTACTAGGGGTGTCTGAGCCTGTTCCCTCCTTGGGTGGTCTTGCTTTCCTGTCAGGGAATAAGAAATGTTGCAGGAAAACAATGCCCAATGGAGAGAATGAACACCCAAACACTGTATTTAGGAGGAAGAAGGCTTTTATTCAGCCAGCAAAGTGAACAGCATGGAGTAATTCAAACTGGCTATGTTCCCCGACTGGCTTGGCCATTCCCTTTTTATATCCAGTAAAAAAGTTCCAGCTCAGGGGTGCCTTTCTCAGTGGTGAGTTTGAATCAAGTGGGAGAGGCGGTCTTACAGAACCATGGGCTTTTACAGAAGCCAAACCAGCATTTAGTTTTCAGGTACCAGGAAGCTAAGTCTACAAATTCCCAAGAGCTAAGTCACCACATAGAGGACCTCACAGTTGTATTTTTGGGGTATCCTTGAAAAGACCTCTGTCCTTTTAGACTTTACTTTTTCTGGGTATCCTCCCTCACAGTAGTAATTTTATTTTGGTTACACAGGTGAAATAAAAGTTATTGCCCACACTAGTCAAAATATATTTACTATTTCCCCTGAAATGAAAATTGCTCAAATTTGCTTCTTCGTACACATCAAACAGGATCAGTTTTATTGCCCAAAACAAGAGGCTGTGTAGGTTTTGGGTCCTCAGATAGTGCTTATTGGATTCAACAAATTGGCTTGTAACAGCCTGAATTACAATCAATAGTTCAAGGTAAAAATTGTATGGGCTTGTTAGATATAGGAGTTGACTCCTCTGTCATTGCTTAATGGCAATGGCCTCAGTCCTAGCCTACCCAGGAAGCTATGTCTAACCTTCATGGTATAGGACAATTTACTTCTCTTCATCACAGTTCTGTAATTCTTTTATTTTTATTTTTATTTTATTTTGTTTTGTTTTTTGATACAGAGTATCACTATGTCATTCTTAGTAGCATCCTGTGGCATCATAGCTCACAGCAACCTCAATCTCTTGGGCTTAAGTGATTCTCTTACCTCAGCCTCCCAAGTAGCTGGGACTACAGGTACATGTTACAATGCCTGGTGATTTTTTGTTGCAGTTGTCATTGTTTAGCTGGCCCAGGCCGGTTTTGAACCCGTCTGTCTCAGCATATGTGGCTGGTGCTGTAACCACTGTGCTATGGGTGCCAAGCCCAAAGCTCTGTAATTCTTAATTGGCATGATGATGAGGGACATTCTGACCTTTTCATCCTTATGTCCTTCCTGGAATCCCCATCAATGTCTGGGGTAGAGATATCCTCTTTAGTATGGGAGCATTTTTATTCAGCCCTAATGACATAATAACTAAACAAATGCTAAACCAAGGATTTCTCCCATCTAAGGGGTTAGGAAAAGAACAAGGCATAACTGACCATATACAGCCTATCTGTCATAAGCCCCACATAAATCTTAGATATCCTTTTTCTTAAAGGGCTACAGTAACTCCTGCCACCACATCACACACTGTCAACCCATTGTCTCACTATCTAACAACCCAGTGTGGGTGGACCAGGGGCCCCTACCACAGGAAAAATTACAAGCTACTATAGATCTAGTACCTGAGCAGCTGTCCTTAGGACATACTGAACTTTCCAACAGCCCTTGGAATATGCCAATTTTTGTCATCAGGAAAAAGTCATGCAAGTGGCATATTTTACAAGATCTTAGGGCCATTAACAAAACAATAGCATTAATGAGATACATTCAACCAGGTATTCATTCTCCCAGTGCCATCCCTTGGGACTTTTCTCTAACTATAATCGACCTTGAAGATTTTGTTTTAAGTATTCCTTTATATCTTAAAGATTGTAAAAGATTTGCTTTCAGTTACCTTACATTAACTTTCAAACTCCTTTTATAAGGTATCAGCTGAAAGTTCCTCTTCAAAGCATGGCAAACAACCCCACCTTATGTCAGAAATTTCCTATGACTACTATTTCTCCCATTTGTTCCCAGTTCCCCACTGCTCATATTATTCATTACATAGATGATATTTTACTTGAATATCCCAATTCATCTAGTCTTGGTGTTATTCTTTTTCATTTACAAGATTCTTTGAGTGCTAGTAGTTTATACACAGCTCCTGAAAAGGTATAGAGAATTCCACCATTTTCTTATTTAGGTCACCTTATAGAAGAAAATTAAATTCACCCTCAAAAGCTCTAAATTCATACTGGTAAACTAACCAGTTTAAATGATTTTCAGTAATTTTGGGGTGATATTAACTGGCTTCGTCCTTCATTAAAACTCACTACAAAAGATTTTAAATCTCCCTTTGATATTCTTAAAGGCCCCATACATTCTTCTTCTTCTAGAACTCTAGCTTCTGCAGCATTTCAGGCACTTTCTAAGGTGGAACATGCTCTTCAGCAAGCTCAACTCATGCATGTGGATCTCAATTCACCTGTATATTTACTTATTTTTTCCCCTACTCATATTCCTCTCACTTTTTTATGGCAACTTTTAGGTCCTTTAGAATCGATCCACTTAAGTACTATGCCCAAATGTGTTTTAACTCCATATTATAAGATGTTTGCCGCTCTTATTTTCAAAGGACAGTGCCATCTCTGTCAACTCATAGGAAATGATCCAAATTTCATTATCATTCCTTACTTTGCTGATCAACAACAATGGCTCTGGGAAATGTCCTGGTGGCAAACAGCCCTTGCTGACTTTACTGATCAAATTGATTGTTATTAACCCCCTCCCAGTTAGCCCATCCTCTGAAGTAAGTCCTTTCTTCCTTGATAATTCTTGTTGTCTCAGAATTGGCTTCCTGTGCTGTGAACCAAAGTGAATCCCCTTTGTGGTTTCATTAACAATGTGAGGACTCCTACTCCTGAATCATTGCTTGTGACTTGGCAGCTGTGGACTGGAAAGGGTTTTCAAAGCCTCCCATAGCAGCTTCTGGGCTAATTGATAGAGGTTGATTTTGTCTTCTCCCACCGGCTTCCTTATCTCTAACTCCAGACACATTTCTGATTGTCAGGGAAAATGGACTTCACCTCCATAGACAACTTTGAGCCTATTTTTCTCTTATAGGTCCACTAACTCAGGACAATGCTTTAGC
The DNA here is from genome assembly GCA_963573935.1 of Arctocebus calabarensis. NCBI lineage: Eukaryota > Metazoa > Chordata > Mammalia > Primates > Lorisidae > Arctocebus > Arctocebus calabarensis. The sequence continues at coordinate 20,689 of CAUYON010115499.1, read as the reverse complement.
AAATAAACAGGCTCCTCTTTTTCCAATAATAAAACCTTTCTTACTTTCTGTTCCACCTTCTCTATCACTCTCAAATCAGGTATTCCATATAATCCTGAAGGCAAAGGAATTACTGGGTGCACCCACCACCCTCTTAAGTTTCACATTAATACATTAAAAAGGGGAGAGGTATACCCCAATACACCTCATAACCTGCTTTCTCAAGTCATCTTTACTTCTTTTTTTTTTTTTTTTGGCCGGGGCTCGGCTTGAACCCACCACCTCCGGTATATGGGACCAGCACTCTACTCCTTTGAGCCACAGGCGCCACCTTTTACATTTTTAAGATTCTGCTATTCAGGGACATATGATAGGACATTTTAGGAAGAACATAATCCTATATATCCTGAGGTCTTGTGGAAAGACCTCATCATGGGTACCTGGCATGGACCAGACCCCATTTTAATATGGGGAAGAGGATATGTTTGTGTTTTTCCTAGAACAGGTGATGCCCCTCGTTGGATACTTGAACAGTTGTTCATACATGGACCTCAAGAAACTTCTTGTACCACCAATTAAAAACCTGAGATTGATATCCCTAGTAATCTACCAGATAACACAGAGTGTGAAGCCCCCAACCTAGGGTCAACCAAAGACGTTACCCTATGTGGAAACAGACCTTGTGCAACATTGCAGTGTACCAGTTACCCCTGAAAAGCTCTTTTTGGCAATAAAGGCCATTGCTTCTTGTCATGTAAGTATTGTATCAGGCAAAACTTACTGGGCTTATTTCCCTGATCCACCTTTGTTATGCCCAGTCCAATGCAACGACTCAGGTTTATTATTTTTTTCTAATGCCGCTACAGTATTAGGAGGTACTGGTAGTAATTACTTCTCAATGGATGAATTCAATTATACCTGTAAAGCCACAACTATATCTATTTGTTTTAGTCTGACCCCCAGATGTGGATGCATAACTCCCCATAGTGAAATAAAATAGCTTTTTGTCCATCATTTCCTCCTCCACCAGCACCAATGTTTGTTCAATTTCAAAAGATTTTGAAAAGGGGATTTGCTAAATATGAAGAAAAATCATCCACTTCTATGCCAATTGGAATACCTTCCTATACCATCCCACACATTCACCTTAATTTAGCCCCTTGGATTGAATGTTGTTATAACTCTCCAGTGTGTATTCCTATGAAGATGTAATGGAAAAGTTATGGGATTGGTCTAGAAAACTACCTTTTTCTCATAACATTAGTGCATTCTAACAAAAGAATCAGGAAACATTCAGAAAGATCTTTGGAGCCTTGCAGCAGCCCTTCAACCAGTAGAAGTCCTGAAGCCCACAATCAAAGTCATACAAGACAGTTCCAGAACTCTACACTATATAATGGCCTGTGTCCTGCCTCCAAGACTCTTGTTAACTGGTAACATCTCTATAACAAAGATTGACCATGGCTTTATTGTGAATTGTATAAAATGTAATTTATCCAATTGTGTTAATGACATTAATCCTTTTCATGTCATTACTATAGTTGAGCGACCTTCTTTTGTCATCTGACATGTAAATTTAACTCAACCATTGTATGATGATGCAGGTTTACAAACTTTAATTGTACTTAATAAGTATTTACATCATGGTATAACTTGGAAAAAAGAGTAATAGGTATGATTATAGCAGGCATTACAGCTTATTGCTATAGTGGCTACTACTGTTTCTTCAGCTATAGCTCTTACACAACCTATACAGCTTATTAGGTCAATACATTAGCCAAGAATATTTCTTTATCATTATTTTTACAATAAGATATAGATAAAAGAATAGATACAAAATTAAATGCTTCAGAACAAGTAGTAACTTTTATAGGAAATGAAGTTTTTTTTTTGGACAGAGTCTCAAGCTGTGGCCATGACGGGTAGAGTGCCATGACATCACAGCTCACAGCAACCTCAAATTCTTGGGCTTAAGTGGTACTCTTGCCTCAGTCTCTCAAGTAGCTGGTACTACAGGCACTCACCACAATGCCCAGCTATTATTTTGTTGCTGTTGTCATTGTTGTTTGGCAGGCCCTGGCCATGTACAAACTGACTAACTCTAGTGTATGTGGCCAGCACCCTAGCCAATGAGGTACAGGTGCCAAGCTATATTAGGAATATTAATACTAACTTTATTTTGTGTTCTCCTCATCTTCTGTAGAATCAGAGTCAAGCAACTCTTCCAATTAAAATCACCCATTCATAAATTAAAACTAATAAATAAAAAAGGAGATGTGGACAGCAGGCTGTGAGGTGGTAATGCACCCCTAGCCTGGGGAGACATTCAAGGAACTACCCCCAACTGATTCTCCTCCTTGAACAACATGCTTTTTTTCTCTGCCACAAGTCACAGCCCCTGAACACTTTCCCTTTTATCTTTTTCTGGAAAGCACAATAGTGTCTCCTTTCTAAAGTTAATCTTCACCCTATATGCTAGATTCATGTCAGAAAAATACCTTGTGGAGATAATAGTATTCCTTTGCTTAATTTCCCACTCAGTAAGCAACTTTACTAAGATAAATGACCTTGTTTAGATACTATATAATAAAGCTGTTTTCACAGTTCAGTGCTGCTGCAGCCTCAGCTGCTTTAGTCCTCTGGATCCTCTCTTTGCACCTTGTGTGATTTATGTCTATTGCGTGATTTAGTTTAATTCGCCACCATTCCCATTCAGTTTCATTGCTTTTCTTTGTGCTGGCTTGAAAAAAGTCTTGAAGCAGAAGGAGAGAAAAAGGAAAGGACTGGGTCCTAACCTATACTTAGGTAGGGAAGTGGGGCAGAGGGTATCATTTTCAGTCATTTTATTTCTTTAAGTAAAGAGGACACGGAGGCACCACGTGAGAAACAAATTGCAGTCTGATTCTTCTACCCCTCACGCTACTCTTCCAGTCAATCTCATAAGATTAATTCATATTTAGCCTCATGTGATGATAGGTTCAGAAAATTAAAAAGAAATGAAAATGGACAAAAATTTCCTAAGGAAAATAAAAGGTAAGAGTTTACTTCCTGAAATCTTCTTTTTTTTTTTTTTTTTTTTTTTGTAGATACAGAGTCTAAGTCTATCATCCTCGGTGGAGTGCTGTGGAGTCACATCTCACAGCAACCTCCAGCTGTTGGGCTTAGGCAATTCTCTTGCCTCAGGACTCCCAAGTAGCTGGGAGTACAGGCACCCACCACAGCACCCGGCTAATTTTTGATGGAGTTCGGCCGGGGCTGGGTTTGAACCCGCCACCCTCAGTATATGGGGCTGGCGCCCTACTCGCTGAGCCACAGGCGCTACCCTACTTCCTTAATTCTTGACGCTGAAGACAGTTGACCAGTTTGAAACAGTATGTTAACAGTAGACCAGAGAAATAATCCTTTGAGCCAGTCGGAACAGATCTGCAGTTTAGATTAAGAGGCAATTGTTATTTACCCTTTTGTATTAATGCATGGTTTTTCAAGGTTAATTTTACTTTTTGAGTTTGATATTTTAATGTTTAATGGTTGATGTAAGATTACTTATAGATCACATACATAGTTAAAGTTCCCCCTGACACTGAATTATTTTGATGATTTTAGTATTTTGACATTGTTAAGAATACAATAAATACCCAATGAGATTTCAGGTTGAGTTGGTACTTCCTGGCAACACTCTGCACCTGGAACTGTTTGCCTTTCTGAGCATCATTGGTTATTGTATTGCTAATAACTGAGAGTGATTCTTTCTTCCTCACGTACTTCTCCTCCTCATTGGTTGGCTGATGGTAAAGGATACAGGGTGGTCACAGCAACAGCCTCATAAACCTAAATTATTTTAGAGTTCCTCTAACCAAAAATTTCATTCCCTATTTTGGGAGATAATATTGAAATCCAATAGCAGAATTAAGTGATACTTTAGTGCAAATAACTTTCTTTTTTTAACAGAAAAATTCATTTGTCTTCAAGTTAAGGTGACAGCTCTTTCTTCAGCAAACATAAAATATTAGGCTCTGAAGATTGGCAAAATTCTTAGCAGTACTGTGAGGGGAAAAGCACTGTAAAATGCACTACTGGATTAGTCTTAAATAATAAAAAATTTAGTACAATGAATGAAAGCTTTAATGTCAAAAGGAGTAGTGTTTAATGAAAGCATTTATATTGGCTTGACACCTGTAGCTCATAGGTTAGTGCACTGGCCACATACACCAGGGATAGAAGGTTCAAACCTGGCTTGGCCCTTCCAAACAACAATGACAACTAAAACAACAACAACAAAAAAACAAAATTAGCAACGTGTTGTGTTGGGTGTCTGTAGTCGCAGCTACTTGAGATGCTGAGGCAAGAGAATCTCTTTAGTCCAAGACAAGAGTTGGAGGTTGCTGTGAGCTGTGATACCACAGCACTCCATGAAGGGTGACGTAGTGAGAATCTGTCTCAAAGAAAAAGAAAGAAAACATTTATAAAATAAATATGGCATAAAATGTATAATATAGTCAAGAAAAGAAAACACAGTTATTTGAACACTGGAACCTTTTCTTTCAATTGCATATTTTAAGATTTTAAGTACATGTGAATCAAATTAATATACCACTGGTATTTAATGCCATTTAAGTTTTGAGAGATGTAATGAAATACCAGTAAATAATTTTTTTTTTGAAGTTTTTGGCCAGGACCAGGTTTCAGCCCACCACCTCTGGTATATGGGGCCAGTGCCCTACTCCTTTGAGCCACAGGTGCTGCCCCCAGTAAATACATTTTCTGTATTCAAGTGTAAGCTTAGGACTTCAAAAGTATTTGGGAAGTGTTGGAAAACCATTTTTTTTTTTACATTTTGGCTTTAGCAAACTATGGTCTCTTTGCATAAACCCTGTGTAACTTATAACTACCAACACTACTTCCTATTTAAAAAAAATTGGGGTGGGGGAGAGGTAAGATGGCTGACTAGAGCCAACTTTTGACAGAAGCTCACATCCGGAGGGACAGATAATGGAGAAAATGAACCCAGTAAAGCTGAAGTTCAGGAGTTGAGCTAAGATAGAGGACTGATAAGTGCACATCATCCCTCCTGAGGCAAGCTGTGACTCTAAGGAAGCAAATTTCAGGTATAAAACCAATCCCAAAGAGGACAAGAGTACATCCCCACCCCAAAGTGGGTGGCTCACTATGTGCTGTCTATAAGCAATCAGTGAACAGAAGACCTCTTTTTCACCACACAGGTGAGAGCTGCTGAAAGCCAGACTCCTTCTTTAGAGATCCCATTGTGAGCTGGGGCATTGTCTCTTTCAGCATACAAATTGAATGAATATTTTTCCTGCCTTTCTGAACTACCAGTCCACCCTTACCCCCTCTCCTGGTGGTGTACAGACCTACTACCTGCAGAACCCAGAGTGACTGGTAGCTCTTTGAGAGGGTTGGGCATTGCATAGGCTGCGGCATAGCTGTGCTGAAACTGTAATTCGAGTTGAAGCAGACAGACGCAAGAGGAGGGGGACTGTCCTGTTGCCACATAAGTGCATAGCATGGGAACCCATGTGGTGGCACCTCCTACTGTGGGGGCACTCATGACCACAGCATCACCCCCAATTGTGGAGTCACCCCTATCTGTGATGACCATGGTGGACCTGCTGACCACAGAGGCACCCCCAACCATGTGGCACCCCAGTCTGTGGCATCTGTGGCAGCACCTCCAATGCAGAGGTGCACAACTGCCAGGGTCAAATCTGGGAGAGATATCTCCCCAATTCTGTGGACTTCCAGAGGGAGCTGGGCCTTGTTAGCTGTTACCAGAAGAGGAATGTGGCCAGGGCAGAGGCGCACTCTCTGAGGGAGAGAATCACGTGTTGCAACATTAACTCTTGGCTTGGAACAGACTCAGGGGGAACACTCCATTGGTTCCACTGAGCACTGGAGGGACTCAGGCTTCAGCTCCACCCGCCTGCTGGTGACAGAGTGCAGTGGCCTAGCCAAGGATGCATAGACTCCCCTTTGTGTCTGGCAGGTGCAAATCCCTGGCTCATTTGCTCATTGGAGGGAACTGGGTCACAGCCCCACAGGGTTACCAGTGATTTGGTGTGTCTGAAGTGCAAGGTGGGGAAGGAGGCGCCAACACCCCTGGGCTAACTCTTGCTGGGTGGGACTGTCCAATTCCATGGAGGGAGTCACACTTGAGATGCCTGTGGAACCCTTATGTCAGGTTGCTGGAGACCTTTTGAACTCTCCTACTTGAACAGCAATTGTTCTACCTGGGACAATTGGTTTGGAACTCTTGACATGGGCCAGCCACCCAACCCTGGTTGTTTTGAAGTGGGAAGGACAGATTCTCCTCATCCAGTTGCTGCCCATATGGGCCAGGGTATCTTAGTTGCTTGTATCTCTACTCAGCTGAGATTTGAGCCCAAAGCCACTGACTCACTAAGATTGGTTAGAGGCTGGCTGAATAAAAGACAGAGCTACATAGCCCTATCACATCAAGCAGGTCCTAAGAATCTCAGGCTGCAGGACTGAAAGGGACCTTTGTAAAGCTGTAGGGGAAAAGCCAGTCTCCAGTCCCAGCTCTTGGTAAATGGCTGATTACCTACAACTCAGGGAGTCCTCAATCCAATTTCAACTTACCAGCTTCTCTAGCCAAACTGTGAAATATAATTATGGGGCAGAACCAGTGGAAAAACTCTGGTAACATGAATAATCAGAGTAGATCAACTCCCCCAAAGATTGACAAAGGAAATACAATAGAAGATTCCATTCATAAACAAATGGCTGAAATGTCAGAAATAGAGTTCACAATATGGATGGCAAATGAGGTTAATAGAATGGAAGTAAGGTTGGAAGTAGAAATACAAGGAGTAGCTCGAATGTTGTCTCAAGATATTGAATTCAAAGACAAAATCTCCAAAGATTTAGACACAATGAGGAAAGAAATTGCCAACCTCAAAGAACTGAGAAATACAGTGGAATCCCTTAGTAAAATAATGGAGCAGGCAGAAGAAAGGATCTCTGCCATTGAAGACTAAGCTTTTGAATCCTTAAAAATGCTTAGAGACAGAGAAGTGGACAGCAAAAATGGATCACTCCCTGAGAGAGTGGGGGGATGACTCTAAAAGAGCAAATATCCATGTTATAGGAATTCCTGAAGGATAAGAGGATAGTCCGAAAGGCACTGATGCTTACTCCAAGATAAAATGGGGGAGAATTTCCCAAGCATGGCAAGAAATACAGAAATTCAGATAGCAGACTGTATCAGAACTCCAGCATGACTCAAACCAAACAACGCCTCTCCTAGACACATTAGAATTAACTTTCCAAAGTTAATATGAAGGAGAAAATTCCACAAGCTGCCAGACATAAGAAAATGATAATCTACAAGAGGAAGAATATTATAATAACTGCAGATATCGCAGGCAAAACTTTTTAAGCCTGAAGGGGATGGTCATTGATCTTCAAACTCCTAAAACAAAACAACGTTCAGTCCAGGATACTGTATTCAGCTAATCTTAGTTTCATTTGTGATGGAGAAATCAAATACTTTACCGACTTATACATGTTGAAGAAATTTGCCATAACAAAACCAGTTCTCCAGGATATTCTTAGACCCATCTCCATAATGATCAGCTTAATGGTCTACAACCAAAGTAAACTCACCCAGAAAGCCTTGAACAAAACTTAATATCCATAGTTGTGAAAAAAATAAAAATATCCACTGGACACTTCAAAAACATGACAAACAAAACAATACCATGCTTATTAATACTCTAAATTAATGTGAATGGCTTAAACTGTCTTCTAAAGAGGCACAGGTTGGCTGACTGGATACAAAAACTCAGGCTAGATATTTGTTTCATACAAGAATCTCATCGTACCTTAAAGGATAAAAATAGAGGATGAAGAAGTGGACATCAATAATTCAGGCTAATGGGAATCAGAAAAAAGCAGGTGTTGCAATTTTATTTGCATATACAATAAGCTTTAAACCAACAAAGGTAAAAAAAAGATAAAGATGGTCACTTCATATTTGTCCATCAGTGACAAAGGGAAACACTCACCATGAAGACAGTTCAATTATCAACATTTATGGACCCAACCAGAATGCTCCTCAATTTATAAAGTAAACCCTAACAGACATGAACGATTTCATATCTTCCTGAACCATAATAGTTGAGATTTTAACACCTCTTTGGCAGTGTTGGATAGATCCTCCAAGAATAAACTAAACAAAGAAATTTTGGACTTCAACTTGACCCAACAACAAATGGACTTAACAGACATCTACAGAACATTTCATCCTAACAAAACTGAATGCACATTCTTCTCATCAGACCATGGAAAATCCTACAAAATTGATCATAGCTTAAGTCACAAGTCTAATCTCAGCAAATTTAAAAGAACAGAAAGTATTCCTTGTATTTTCTTGGACCATCATGGAATAAAAGTTGAACTCAACACCAACAGGAATCTTCATACTGAAACAAAGTCATGGAAACTAAATAACCTTATGATGAATGACAGCTGGGTCATAGATGTGATTCAGAATGAAATTACCAAATTTTTGGAACAAAATGACAATGAAGACACAAAATGTCAAAACCTGTGGGATACTGCAAAGGCATTCCTAAGAGGAAAATTTACAATATTGCAGGCCGTCCTCAAAAGAATGGAAAAAGAAGAAGCAAAGAGCTTAATGGGACATCTCAAGCAACTAGAAAAGGAAGAACATTCCAACCCCAAACCCTGCTTAAGGAAAGAAGTAACCAAAATTAGAGCACAATTAAATGAAATTAAAAGCAAAATAACCATTCAGAAGATTCACAAATCAAAAAATTGGTTTTTTTGAAAAGATTAACAAAATTGACAAACCTTTGTGTAACCTAAACAGAAATAGAAAAGTAAAATCCCTAATATCATCAATCAGATATGATAAAAATGAAAACACAATAAACAGCTCAGAAATTCAAAACATCCTTATTGATTACTATAAAAACCTCTATTCTCAGAAATGTGAAAATCTTAAGGAAATAGACCAATAACTGGAAGCATGCCAGCTTCCTAGACTAAATCAGAAAGAACTGGAAATGTTGAATAGATGTATATCAAGCATTGAAATGGCATAGACTATACAAAATCTCCCAAAAAAGAAAAGTCCATGACCAGATGGCTTCACACTAGAAATCTACCAAACTTTTAAAGAAGAACTATTACCTATATTACATAACTTTTTCCAACACATGGAAAAAGAAGGAATACTTCACCACACGTTCTATGAAGCAAATATCACCCTGATCCCTAAACCAGGAAAAGACCTAACAATGAAAGAGAAGTATAGACAAACATCATTAATGAAAATAGCTGCAAAATATTCTGCAAACAGGATTCAGAAAAACATCAAACAAATTACATACAATGACCAAGTTGGTTTTATCACAGGGTCTCAAGGATGCTTCAACATGCATATATCTACAAATATAATACATCACATAAATAAAATAAAAATCATTGACCAATGATTCTCTCAACTGATGCAGAAAAAGCTTTTGATAATATCTTGCATCCTTTCTTGATCAGAACATTTAAGCAAATAGCTTAGATGTGCTATTTCTTAAATAGATACAGGCCACCTACAGCAAACACACAGCCAATATCACATTGAATGGAATAAAATTGAAAACATTTCCACTCATATCTGGAACTAGACAAGGATGCCCATTGTCTCCACTGCTATTCAAGATAATAATGGAAGTATTAGCGAAATCAGGCAAGAGAAGGTAATCAAGTATATCCAAATGGGGTAAGAGGAGATCAAACTCTCACTCTTCACAGATGATATGATTTTATACCTGGAAAACCAGGGACTTAACTACAAAATTCTTAGAAATGATCAAGGAATACATTAGCATCTCAGGATACGAAAATAACGATCACAAATTAGTAGGTTTTTTTTTTTGTAGAGACAGGATCTCATTTTATTGCTCTTGGTAGAATGCCATGGCATCACACTGTTTACAGTAACCTCCAGCTCCTGGGCTTAGGTGATTCTCTTGCTTCAGCCTCCCAAGTAGCTGGGACCACAGGCGTCTGCCACAGTGTCTGGCTATTTTTTTGCAGCAGTTTGGCTGGGGCCGTGTTTGAACTCACCACCTTCCTTATATGGGGCCAACGCCCTACTCACTGAGCCACAGGCGCTGCCCCAAGTAGCTTATATATATATATCAACAATAGTCAAGCTGAAAAAATAGTCAAGGACTCTATTCCTTTCCCGGTATTGCCAAAGAAGATGAAATATTTGAGAATTTACCTAACAAAGCACATGAAATATCTCTATAAAGATAAGTATGAAACTCTGAGACAAGAAATAGGTGAAGATGTTAACAAATGGACAAATATACCATGCTCATGGCTGGGAAGAATCAACATTGTTAAATTTTCCATACTTCCCAAAGCAATATAAAAATTTAATGCAATCCCTATTAAAGCACCATTGTCATATTTTAAAGATCTGGAAAAAATTACTTTGTTTTATATGAAATCAGAAAAAATTCAAATAGCCAAGACATTACTCAAAAATAAAAACAAGTCTGGAGTAACCACACTACCAGACTTCAGGATATACTATAAATCTATAATGATCAAAACAGCATGGTACTGGCACAAGAATAGAGATGTAGCTGTATAAAACAGAATAGAGAACCAAGAGCTGAATTCAGCCACTTATTGTCATTTGGTCCTTAATAAGCCTATCAAAAACATAAATTGGGGGAAAGATTTCCTATTTAACAAATGGTGATGGGTGAATTGGCTAGTGACTTGTAGAAGACCCACGCCTTTCACCTTTAACAAAACTTGATTCTCACTGGATTTAAACATAAGACATGAACATATAAATATACTTGGAGAGAGTACATTGAAAACACTTGAAGAAATTGGCCTGGGGAATATTAAGATGACTCCCCAGGGCAATTGAAGCAATACCGAAAATATATTACTGGGATCTGATCAAACTAAAAAACTTCTTCACAGCCAAGAACACAGTAAGTAAAGCAAGCAGACAGCCCTTAATATAGGAAAAGATATTTTCAGGTTATGTTTCTGACAAAGGTTTGATATCTAGAACCCACAGAGAACTCAAACTAATAAGGAAAGAACAAGTGATCCCATTTCATTCTGGGCAAGAGAATTGAACAGAAGCTTCTCTAATGAATATAGGCACATGGCCTACAGACCCATGAAAAAATGCTCATCATCTTTAATCATCAGAGAAATGCAAATCAAAACCACTTGGAGATATCATCTAACTCTAGTAAGAGTAGACCACATTAAAGAAGGCAGATGAACGGCTAGCAAACATATGAAAAAATGCTCATTGCCCCTAATTATTAGAAAAATGCAAATCAAAACTACCCTGAAATATCATCTAACCCCAGAGAGAATGGCCCACATCACAAAATCTCAAAACTGTAGATGCTGACAGGGATGTGGAGAGAAAGGAATACTTTTACACTGGTGGTGGGACTGCAAACTAATACAACCTATTTAGAAGGAAGTATAGAGAAACTTCAAATAACTCAAGTTAGACCTCTATTTGATCCTGCAATCCCATTATTGGGCATCTACTCAGAAGGAAAAAAAATCCTTTTATCATAAGGAAACTTGCACTAGACTATTTATTGCAGCTCAATTTACAATTGCCAAAATGTTGAAAGAGCCTAAATGTCCACCATCCCAGGAATGGATTAATAAGCTGTGTTATATGTATACCATGGAATACTATTCAGCCATTAATAAAGATGGAGACTTTGCAACCTTTGTATTCACCTGGATGGAAGTGGAACACACTATTCTTAGTAAGGCATCACAAGAATGGAGAAGCAGGAATCCTATGTATGCAATTTTGATATGAGGACAATTAATGACTTAGTACACCTTGGGGGTGGGGTGGAGCAGAGAGAGAGAGAAAGAGGGAGAAGGGTGGGGGAAAGAAAGAGCAGAGAGAGGGAAGGAAGGAGGGGCGCAGGGTTTTGGTGTGTGACACACCTTTTGGGGGCAAGATACAATTGTAAGAAGGACTTAACCTAACAAATGTAGTCAGTGTAACCTGATTTCTTGTATCGTCAATGAATCCCCAACAATAAAATATATATAAATTATATATTTTTTATTATATGAATATATATATGCACACACACATATACAATATGTATATATTATATACATATACAATATGTATATATTGTATACATATATATATCCTATAGCATAATATAAAAATAAATCCCATAACTATAGATGTTGGCATGGATGTGGGGAGTAGGGACCAGTTCTGCACTGCTGGTGGGAATGCAAGCTAATATCTTCCTTTTGGAAAGAAGTTTGAAGAACACTTAGGAAAATAAAAGTAGACTTGCCATTCGATCCTGCAGTTCCTCTACTAGGTATTTATTCAGATGTCCAAAAATCATTTTATTTTCACCAGAATGTTTATTTCAGCCCAATTCATAATTGCCAAGTCATAGAAGCAGCCCAAGTGCCCATCGACCACTGAATGTATTAATAAACTTTGGTATATGTATACCATAGAATATTATTCTGTCTTAAAAAAGATGGAGACTTTATCTCTTTTATGTTTTTATGGATGAAGCTGGAGCATATTCTTCTTAGTAAGGTATCTCAAGAATGGAAGAAAATGTATACAATATACTCAGTGCTATTATGAAAAAATATATAATCACCCACACGTTCATACAAAATATAAAACACTATGAAGAGAAGAGTACAAATGTCTTAATACAATAATTAAGTGAGGTGAAGGCTATGGTATCCAGTTTTATGTAAACATTCCAAATTGTATATAAAATCAGCACATTGTACCCCATGAAAGCATTAATGTACACAGTTATAATTTAATAAACAAAATAAAAATTAAACAACAGAAAAACCACACTATCCTCTTTTGTACTATGAATGTAAGTTAAACTCTAATTTCCAAATGATACAGGTATTTGGATTTTCAAGATTTAATATATATATATATTTTTTTTTTTTTTTTGCAGTGTTTGGCCGGGTCCAGGTTTGAACCTGCCACCTCTGATATATGGGGCCAGCACACTACTCCTTAAGCCACAGGTGCTGTACTATTAATACTTTTATAAAATGGCTATTTCTTGCTAGACTGCTTTCCTGCTAAGAATACTGTTATCATACTAAGTGGCATGAATTTTATTGCTACAAGTGGTATTAATTTCAGAAGGAATGAATTTGTAAAGAGAAATGTGACCCAAATGTTTCTGACTAATGTAAGAAATATTAGTATACAGGAAAAAATTAGTATGAATAATACAACTGGTCACGTTATGCCAATTTATTACAAAACTAATTCACTTAGTACATTCTTTATGACTTTTGTCATAAAATGAGATGCTTATTATGTACCTTTTGAAGAGTAGTTTCCATAATTAGACAAATAGGCACCCAGAAAGAAAGCCAAACAGTCATCCAAAGAAGCTCTATTGCCCAAAGTTTAGAAATGTGAATACAGAAAAAAAACCCTAATTTGGCAATTGCATACATATTTATTTCTAAGAATTTAAGCTGAAATTTCTTGTCAATAATTAAAAGATATATAATTTGCCAATATAATGTGAGCTTGTATTTTTGTGTTCTAAAAGTGCTTTTCCTTTATGTTTTTTATTTAAAAAAATTGTGCTTATAATTTAGAACTTACTATATCTTCAAATATAATTTTCCCATTTATTAGCAACCAAATAGAATTGTAAGTTATCAAGAATTATCATTTTATTTAAATTACTCAATGGACTCTACTATATTGTAAGACTAAAACCAGGAACATTGCATCCATGAGTATAATGTATGTTGTGAATAATCACTATTAATACCACTATATTCTTGCATGGGAAAGAAAACTGCACACTACTGATTTACTTTGCTAATTTCATCATTTACTTTGCTAATTCATTGATCTTGAGATACAGACAAAAATGCCCAAATAAGCTTTGAATTGTAAAATCTTTTTTCTAAAGGTATTTAATTACAACTGACCAATCTATACTTAATATAGCTTGTATTCTTATTGAGAAATAACTAACATGTTTATAAATAAGATTTCCAGGTCCTGAAATCTAGAGAAAGGATATGGACACTTGCACTCAATGAACAGTTTGTATTGAACCTTTCTGTGCATATGATACTCTGGCTGTACTGTAGAACTGGGTCAGAGGGATACAGATAAATATGGGCTTATTAATATGAGAAAAATGTGAATTAATTTAATGAGATAGGATTCCTTTTAACTTTTAGCTGAAAAGAGCTACTCTGAGAAAATAGATATTCTGATATAGAAAAGGGATGGGAATAAGGGTCTTTTGATGTAGTGTATGGAATCCTTTTAGGCACAAGGTAAATTATAATGATGGAGTACTGCTGGGAGGTGCTTAAGTAGGATAATAGAACAAGGGGACTGGAAAGTCAGGAGAAAGAGAATGTAGAGAAAGACAAAGATAAACTTTTCCTAGTTTAAAGCTTATGTTTTCCCATGGGCCTTAGGGCAAAGATAAGTAGTCCTTTTCCTTCTTCATATATGCAGGGCATCTTACTGTCTGGAACATACTATCCAATCTCTATGAATAAGTTTCTGAGGACAGTACTATTTTAACACATTATTTCAATATAGAGACATTATAAACACCAAGCATCTTAAGTTTGTAGGTTGCCTAAATATATGGAATCTCTTTGAGTTACCAGAGGTGCTATCAAAAAATGTTTTATTATCCTCAATTACTAGGCATTCTTGGGTCTAACAAAATAGGTTAAAGGTTGATCTTTATGAAAAGACCTAAAACCATGTCTTTTCCCCACAAAATCACTGTCATCAGTGCTGCATTTGTAATTTTCTGGCAAATAATCTCCTGAATTTATTCATGATAATAGTGCTTCAGAACAACAGCTTATTATTTATTTGAGCAAACCTGATGTTTTTTCTCCTCGAGAAAAATAAATTCAATATCCTCTCCCAGAACAACAAAACCCCCAAACTGTGCTATCACTAAATACAACCCCAAACTATTAACTAGAGTAAAAAGTATGTAAAATAATTGTTCATGAATCCATTAGAAATAACAATTTTTTTTTTTTTTTTGTAGAGACAGAGTCTCACTTTATCACCCTTGGTAGAGTGCCGTGGCGTCACATTGCTCACAGCAACCTCCAACTCCTGGGTGTAGGTGATTCTCTTGCCTCAGCCTCCCGAGTAGCTGGGACTACAGGCGCATGTCACAATGCCCCGCTATTTTTCTGTTTTGCAGTTCGGCTGAGGCTGGGTTTGAATCCGCCACCTTCGGCATATGGGGCCGGCACCCTACTCGCTGAGCCACAGGTGCCACCCGAAATAACAATATTTTAATGTTTTACAGAAAGGATTTGTTTTTACTGGTTAAGCATCTATAGAAGCCCCATCAAAAATTTTTTCCATTTGTTTATTGTTGCAGTTGTTGCTATTGCCATGGGAGTCTTCCTCATAAAGTCTTTCCCCAGGCCAATATCTTCCAGTGTTTTTCCAAATCTTTCTTTGAGGATTTTTATCATCTCATGCCTTAAATTTAAATCCATTATCCATCTCGAATCAATCTTTGTGAGGGGAGAAAGGTGCGCATCCAGTTTCAGTCTTTTACATACGGATATCCAATTGTCCAAGCACCATTTATTGAATAGGGAGTCTTTCCCCCAGTGAACACTCTTGTTTGGTTTATTGAAGATTAGATAGCTGTAAGTTGTTGGTTTCATTTCCAGGTTTTCTACACGATTCCAAGTATCTATGTCTCTATTTTTGTGCCAGTACCATGCTGTCTTGACCACTATGGCCTTATAATACAGCCTAAAATCTGGTATGGTGATACCCCGGCTTTGTTTTTATTTCTAAGAACTGCCTTAGCTATACGGGGTTTCTTCTGGTTCCATACAAAGTGCAGAATCATTTTTTTCAGGTCTCGAAAGTAGGATGTTGGTATTTTAATAGGGATGGCATTGAATCGGTAAATTCATAGACATTTTAACAATGTTAATTCTTCCCAGCCATGAGCATGATATGTTCTTCCATTTATTCAAGTCCTCTACTAACTCCTTTCTCAAGGTTTCATAATTTTCTTTATAGACGTCTTTCACCTCTTTTGTTAGGTATATTCCTAAGTATTTCATTTTCTTTGAGGCTATGGAGAAGGGAGTTGTGGCTGTGATTAACCTCTCATCTTAACTGTTGTTGGCATATACAAAGGCAACTGACTTATGGACATTGATTTTATATCCTGAGACATTGCTGTATTTTTTGATGACTTCCAGGAGTCTAGTAGTTGAATCTTTGGGGTTCTCTAAGTATAAGATCATATCACCAGCAAAAAGGGAGAGTTTGACCTCCTCTGCACCCATCTGGATGCCCTTTATTTGCTTGTCCAAAATTTTTTTATTCCAAAAAATTGAGGAGGAAGGAATCCTCCCCAATACGTTCTATGAAGCAAAAATTAGCCTAATACCAAAACCAGGTAAAGACCCAACTAAAGAGGACAACTTTAGACCAATTTCGCTAATGAATATTGATACAAAAATTCTGAACAAAATCTTGGCTAACAGATTACAGCTTATCATCAAAAAAGTTATACATCATGATCAAGTAGGTTTTATCCCAGGGATGCAGGGTTGGTTTAATATTCAAAAGTCCATCAACGTTATTCACCGTATCAACAGAAGCAGAACCAAGGACTATATGATCCTCTCAATAGATACAGAAAAAGCATTTGATAAAATCCAGCTTCCCCTTCTAATTAGAACACTGAGGAGCATAGGTATAGGTGGCACATTCCTTAAACTGATAGAGACTATCTATGGACAAACCCACAGCTAATATTTTACTGAATGGAGTAAAACTAAAAGCTTTTCCTCTTAGAACTGGAACCAGACAAGGCTGTCCTCTGTCACCATTGCTATTCAACATAGTGCTGGAAGTTCTAGGCAATACTATTAGACAAAAGTCAACTTTATAGAAGGAGAGAGTTGAATGGTGGTTACCAAGGTTGGGAAGTGAGGGAAAGTGGAGACAATAGTCAAAGGGTACAAAGTTTCAGTTATATGGGATGAATAAATTCTAGATCTAACGTACAGCCTGGTGACTGTAGTTAATAATATGGTATTGCATACAGGACTTGTTAATTTAACATAGCAAGTTGTGGGAAAAGTGGGAAAAGGTTTGTGTAAAGTAGGGAAACATAAGACTATATAATTTTACTGGCTTGTATTTGCCTTAAAAACTCCGGGAGAATACAAAATAAGGTCATCACAGTGGTTACTAGTGTGTGAATAAGGGGGGGAAAGGTAATTGAGGAAAAGGAGAACAAGGGAAAAGGAGGCTTTGCAGATGGCAAGTATTTACATGCTTTTTTTTTTTTTTTTAAAACAGGATTGCATTGCCTATTCAATTGGTCAGATTTTAAAATCAATTTATTTTAAAAATAAATAAAATCAATATTTATTTAGTGCAAGAAATAGAATCCAAACAAAAAATGTGATATCTTTGGCTATCTTTCTCCCTGTCTCAGGGATTGAAAAGTTACACTTTTAGAAACTCAGTGGAGAAGTGATACCTCTGATTAAAGTTCTATAATAATACACAGCTATTTTCACCTGCCAAATCAAATTAAATTTCCTAAGATATCTCAGGACAGGGATTATAAATTCAAAAATGTTTAGGAAAAGGGATACTATGAAGGGATGAAACAATTTATAGTAAGCTGAAGCAGTTAAGATATTCCATGCAACACAAAAATGTCAACTTCAAAATTAATCTGAAAATCACATATAAAGAGAAAAAAAACCAAGTTTACCATTAAATGATCAACTGACAACATGAAGCAGAATATAGTGAAATGCGTAACATTTTATTATCACATCTATTTCTTGCAATTCAGAAACCATACAGGATATCTTCCAAATCTGTAATTTTAACGCATAACACTGCAACACATTTCTAACGTAAGTTTTAAAATGAGTCAGCCTTATAAGACTGAGTGACATTTTGTCACAGCTTTAAAGGAAAATGCTCTCTGTTAAGATCCTATAATATATAATAAAGAAAAACACTGAATAAAATTGGACAAATATGAGAATTTTGTTATCACCTTAACATCAGGGTGTTAATGCATAATATGTAACCACAAATATTGAACGATTTCTCCCATTACATCAGATGATGAGAAAGGTGTCTGAAAATTGTCTTATTTGTGCAGGTAAATTAAACGGTGTTAGATCAATGAGTGATGTGCTTATCATTATAAGATCTAGATGTTCAGAGTATCATGAACTAAAACAATATTTGTAATGGTGTGAAAAATACATACTTCAAGCACACAGAAAGGATTTATTTCCCTTACAGGATTAATTTTTACAGTAGTCTTTTTCTGTTGGACTAGCTGGCTTATGAGTCTTACTATGGTAAGAACCTAAAAAAAGTGTCACTTTAATTAAGTACAGAAAAGGTAAAAAATAAATAAATAAAATAAAACAAAATAACAAAGGGAGCATTCCAAAGATAAGTGTGGATGGATGTCACTGGGGAACAGTCTTCTGTTAGTTAATTCATCTACACTTTTAAGTATATACACCTGATTGTTCTCTCAGAAGAGCATAGATGGTGCACACAAAGGAATGACCACAGGATGGGGCCAAAGGCGAGGACAGTTGCAACTCAATAAGCTGTAGAAGTATAAAATAGAGGGGGTAAGAGGGAAAGCGCATTCTCAAGACAGTTCACTGCAGATTCTCTGGAAATAATTTGATTTAGTATTCAGTGACTTCTCTTTCCAGTGGCATTTTTACGTATTTTTTTTAAGTGCTTAATTTTAGCAGATGAGAAGAGAGAACAGAACTGCCCAGTTCCTGCTCCATAAAGAGTCTTGGTCTTGAAGGCTCTGTGTCTCTGTCTAGAGCTGCAAGGATGGATGTTAACTTGAGCAGAAGGAGAAAGAAACAGGCCCAGGAGTGGGGGAGGTTATGGCCACTAACCCTGCTACCATATGGTCAGATATTTTTTATTTGTCAGGAGAAGCTAAAATCTGTATCACATATATCCTTCTGATATTTAAAAGTTTCTAAAAGTTATTAACAACCTATAGAAAACTAGTTTGCAACCTACATGCTTTAATAGTAATAATAGCTAACCCTTATATAAAATTATGTACTGAGGGTATTCTAAATATTTTACATATATAACTTCATTTCAGCCTCCCTAATAATCATTTGAGATAAGGCCTTTATAGCCCCATTTTTAATATAAGTAAACTGAGGCACAGATAAGTCTACAGTCTGCCCAAGATCACACAGATGAGGGACATCAACCTAGGAGGTTTTCCCCAGAGTTTACATGCTTAAACACTAAAATGCTCCTATTAGAAAATTTCCCCCTTTAGGGCAGCAACTGTGGCCCAAAGGAGTAAGGCGCTGACACCATATACCGGAAGTGGTGGGTTCAAATCTTACCCCTGCCAAAAACGGCAAAAAAAAAAAAAAGAAAGAAAAACTTCCCCTTCAAAGAGCTAGTTATAATATTTTATTATTTTTAGAACTTAAGTAGCCACTCTTTGCACTATGATTACTTATTTATTTATTTTGGCCAGGGCTGGGTTTGAACCTGCCACCTCTGGCACATGGGGCCGGCACCCTATTTCTTTGAGCCACAGGCACCACCCAGTAATTTATTTCTTATAAATATTTTTCTAAATTAATGCTTTTAATTTTAAGAAATTCCTGCATTTTGAAAAATATATATATATTTATATTTCAGCTACCACTTCCCATTTTGCATTTTAATAACTTTTTCATTGAAAAATACTGAATTTAAACTAGAAGCCAACCTGAACAATGACTTCTAAATTTTATTAGAATATCAAATTCATACCTTTAAAAGACTTTTTCAAACCGTAGGAGCTCACCTTATATTATCTTTGAACTCTTCAAAATTTTGTACTTTATCTTCCGATTCTATATTCATATCTGGATTCATCAGTTAATTTAAACATGTAAAAGTGTATGGGTTAGGGTAGCGCCTATGGCTCAAAGGAGTAGGGCGCCAGCCCCATATGCTGGAGGTGGCAGGTTCAAAATTATTTCGGTCTCACTTGGAAAGTTTAGTGGCCACTTTCAGAAATGGCATTCCTTGGCTCAGCGCCTGTAGCTCAGTGGCTAGGGCACCAGCCACATACACTGGAGCTGGCAGGTTTGAATCCAGCCCCGACCTGCCAAACAAGGACGACTACAACCAAAAAATAGCCAGGTGTTGTGGTGGGCACCTGTAGTCCCAGCTACTTAGAAGGCTGAAGCAAGATAACTGCTTAAGCCCAAGAGTTGGAGGTTGCTGTGAGTTGTTATGCCATGGCACTCTTCCCAGGGCGATAGCTTGAGGCTCTGTCTCAGAAAAAACCTACTTTCAATGTGGTACACAAAGCCACAAAGTCAGCCTTCAACAATTCTCAGAATAACCATCAAGATCTTCATTTCTGGAAACTTTTCTCTCATTGCCAAATGGTTAAAACAAAGACCATTATCTCAAAGGTGTTTATTATGAAACTTAGATAATGTAGTAAAATAGTATATAATAATAGTATGTTGTCTTAGTCAGAGACATATTTAATTAGGGACCAAACTGTTGGGGGGTTTCTGGGTTGTT
>CAUYON010115497.1:0-76389 GCA_963573935.1 Arctocebus calabarensis | reverse complement strand
GCCTGATGGTTGTTCTGCGACCCTGAGGGTGGAGCTTGCCGGGGCAGTTCTCCTACAATGGCTCCACACAGCCCACAACCAAACACTGGAAGCTCTTTCTGGCTCGGTGGCTCAGTCTGGAGCCCCAGACAACACTCAAATCCCTCCGCACTTTTGCCCTAGTTCTCTCAAGGCAGTTCAACCGAGTGCCAAGTCCAAAAGAAACCCAAACAGCTCCCAGGTAAGGCCTTTCCAGTTTGCAATCTCGCTGGTGCTGTAGCCACAGCTGCCGGCAGGATTAGACCCAACGAACACACGCAACCACTTGCCAGATCTCCACCGCTTTTGCCTTCCTCAGGGGGTCCAGAAGTCTCACGCTGTCTCCCTGTGTCCCCAAAGGGATGTTTCTGGGCAGATCTCCTCAACCAGAGATGCCTGAAGTCTTCTCTCCCCAGTCTCACCGAGCCCAGTTGCAAGGAAGCTGTTACTCGGCCACCATCTTCCTGATTTACTTTTCTCAATCATATTTTATTAAAGTGCATTAAAGTAATTGGTTCCTTTCTGAAATGTGACCATAATTTAAGAAACCCATCTGGAATACATTTTGTTAATATTAGTAGCTCTATTGTTTTTTGCTGCTTCATAATTTGACAACTGTACCTTTTGAAAAATGAACAAATGCATATTTCTAAAAGTTTCCCTCCAAAAATGCCACATTTTAAACTTTAAAGGGAAATTACCGAATAAATTCTTCTTAAACAACCCTATATTTGTCTTCTGAAACCAAATACCAGTGGCACAGACAACCACAAAATTATTCAGTAAAATCTTGGTACCAATTCCTACAAATTAAAACAATATGAACACTACATTGTTTTGAAAAAATCAAGGTTGATATTTTTTCTACATACATAATCATTTGAGTTATTACTCATGATGAAATAGGCAGAATGGGTCACCTTTGGGATTCTTTCAAATTTTTGTCTCAATGCTTTTCCCCACGATTTTCTGAAAGTGAATACTACCTTGGATCTACTTTTCTAGGTTTCTAAATTACAAATATTATTAAAGCTATCACTGAGAATGCATTTTAGATAATAAATCAATGATAAGCTTAATTGGACAAGGGCCTCAATTTTCTCCTTTAACCTGGGTACATAGAATAAATTTGCTATCCCTCTAAACCATGTACAGACAGAGAAGCCATGTTAGTCCTTTCCTGGGCATATATGCAAGAAAGTCATTAATTGTTTTGGAAGCATAATGTATACATTTTGAACAAAGTGCTAATGCTTTATTCCTAGGAAATAAATTGAAGTTTGCTTCAAATCTTCTCCCACTATAATTCCAAGTAGGAAAAGATGGGGAATAGAAAAGAAGAAAGCATATTTAATTAGCTGTTATGCTGAAGTGGAGACGTAATGGCTGGTAGTTGTAACCTCAATCTTCAAAACATAGTAGGGAATAGGATATTTTTTCTCTTTGTTCAATTGTTAGCGTCTTGATGATATAAAGCATAAAATTAAGTTTTTTCAACATATAGAAAGTTGTGGAAGGATTTTTAACAATGTGTCAAATATAGTATTATTTGCTTAAAATAATACACATTTAAAATATCCCTGGAGATACTCTTGATAACTGGCATTCGTAATGAATGACTATTCTTACTATATCCCCCCGGGTGAAGGGTTCAGCTAAAATCTGGACTTTACTTAAGAAACACAATGTAACTTAAGCATTTGTATCTTCATATTAATCTGAAATTAAAAATAAAATATAATCTAAGAGATTAAAAAAAGAAAGAATAATGAGCACTGAAATATTTATAAGATGAATTAGAATTTTAATCAGTTATTTTCTTATAAGAACATAGATTAAAATAAAATTACATGTGATATGCTTCATTAATTGCCTATTAATCAAGATTTATGATTAATACTTATATTTTAATGTGAAATAGTAGTAATTTTTATTTTGTATCCTATTTATAGACTCATATAAATTACTTATCCTTTACCTGTACAAAGAAAATTGGTAAACTTCATTTTAATACCAAAGCATCTAACTGAAGAAGCATTACAAATATTTTCAATACATAAATTTAGTAATAAAAAGCAAATTAATTTAGAAATAAAGTTTATTGGCATGAGACTCTTTATCTCAAATATATTGCATTCCTTACGTTTATTCAGCAATTTATAAACTCCGTAAATGCCTTAGCTCCTTCATGCTTCTGTAACAAAATACTTGAGAGGAGAAATTTATTTTTCGGAGTTCTAGAAGTCAAAGATCGAGACTCTGGCAGAATCAATGTCTGGGCAGAGCCTGATCTTTGCTTCTAAGATGGTTCCTTGAACACTTGAAAGAACAAAAGGGCCCAAAAGGGCCAGCTGTTTCCTTCCAGTCCCTCCGCAGTGCTCCCCCCGTTCATGAAGATGAAACCTCATAACTGCTCATAAGCCTTCCCATAACCACATCTCTTCATACTGCTTCATTGGGGATTAAGTTTCAGTGTCAATTGTGGAGAAGACACAAACATACAAGCCATAGCAGTGAACACATTTAAAATCCAATGATAGATTTGCATCACATATTTACCTTCCTGAGATGCCTTCGTGCTATTCTGTCGTTATAACATGCCTGTTACTTACACCTATGCATGTATCCGCTGCATGTGCTGTGCGTGTATTAAAAGAGCCACTAAGTGTATCCTTTGTTCCCTACCTCCTCAATGTCGTGGTCTATTTCTAAACACAATTTTCTTTTAAAATATAACATTCATGAGAGCATGAATTGCTATCTTCTCTGTTCATTTTATGACTCTTAAAACTGCCTGGCATTTAATAAGAGGCTCAATACCGAGCTATTGAATGAATAACAAGTAGGAGACACTTCATATTCACAAGTTGAATGAGAATATCCGTGCAAAGCGCTTGGCATCTGGAAAGCACATTTGCCATACTATATACCAAATTATTACCGATAGTTACCTCGAGAAGAGAAGATATGTGCAGGAAGTGAAGGGGGGAAGGTCTTTTTAAAAACAATTTCTCTTAAACAGAGTATATAAACCTTTCCTGTCATTCTGGAAAGAGAACAGAACAAAAGTACTGTTGGAGCTGCCTTTCCCATTTATTAACAGTTGTATTAAGGGCAATTACAGGGAGCCAAACAAATTATAAATCTGCAGTTTGAAAAATATGTCAGAGGAAATTCAGAGGGCACAGCGCCGTCCCTCTTAGGGCGGCAGTTTCTTGGTAAGGTCTCCACGCTCATGGTATTAATGTGTCCACAGATGACCATTTATAATGAGCTGACCCGTGCTATGAAGCACTGATTTGAAACAAGAGAAAAAAAATAGAATTTTCTAAAGTAGAGTAGAAGTGAGGATATTCAGAGAAAAGAATGAGATGGCATCCTGAAAGGGAAGAATTCCACTTTTTAAAAAGGATTAAGCCAGGGTATTCCTACGGGCCCTTCTATCTCTAAAAATTATATGAACAAATCCATTCACTGATTTGCAGTGGGACATGGGCAAGTTGAAATTATGCTGTACCTCAATTATCTTAGGTCTCGTTTTACACACGAGAAGCGTGTTTTCCTCTGGTGGGAAAGCATGTTTTCCTCTATTTCTCTTTCTATAAAAGAATAATTAAGAGAATCAGAATTCAGAATATGATAATTTTAGCTATTAAAACAAGCACTTTTATCTTTATGGTGAAAAAAAATGTTGTGATATCCACCATGAGCTTTTTTTCTATTAAGTCCTTTTAGGCAGGAGAAAGAAAAAAGAAAAAAGTGACCACACTAATCTACTTCAACTTTTTGCTATAGTCCTTATCTTAGACGTTGTTATTGTTATTCCATTTTAAGCCTTTTTAATTTTGTGAAGGCAGAAAGTAGAAACCAAATAAACACATGTAAACAAAAAAAATAAGCAAAACAAAAAAGTAGTAAGAAAGCAAACTAGCATTAGATAAATTGGCTTCCATACCTCAGGGCAAGGCCCTATATTTATTTTGGTAAAATACATTTTCGTCCATAATAAATAACAAGAAAATAGTGGCTTCTTAATGGAATCAAGGCCACATTTATTTGATAGAAGGAATGACTTCTATACTTACATTTACATTTTTTCTATTGAACTGAATTTTTCTGTGAGTGGCCCAATGTTCTTAATCTTTTTGTAACGTGAATGTTCTGGAATTAAAAAGAAGAAGTCTTAGGATACTTTACCTTCTTTTTACCCTGGACCAAGAGAATTACTTTCACATCACTATTGAAATACTAAGTTTAGTATACTTGGTTAAAAAAAAAAAAAAAGCCCTAATAATTTTTTTTTTCTCTTATTTTACTGAATGTGTATACATCTCAAGGAAAGTCAGAAAGATTGGCTTAGCTGTATGTAGATTTTGGAAGCATATATTGCATAAACATTTCTTTACTCAAAGGCTTAGCAGGAGTGTCCAACCTTTTGGCATCTCTGGAAGAAGAGGAGTTTTCTTGGGCCACACCTTAAATATACAAACACTAATAAAAGATGATGAGCAAAAAAAAAAAAAAATTGAAAAAAGGTCTGTGCATAATTTTCATGATATCTGTTGCTTCAGATAAGCAAAATGTCCTTGCTATAATTCACCTTGGGTCCGTAGGCCACAGGTTTGACACACCTCGGAAAGGACATGAGTGCTATCTCATGGCAAGAAATTTTAATTTAACTTTTCTCTGTGGATTCATTTTTCCATCTCTTGGTAATTTTATAACCTTGATTTAAGATTACTATTGCAATCTTAAAAGATCCTATGGATTTTTTAACCTATTTTTAAGTAAAAAGTCAATAATTATTATTTTGGACATAAAGTGTGGAAGTCAATATATGATATACATAACTTCAGACTAAACTCAGACTACAAAAGTGCTCTTTGTACTCTGTCTTAATTTCTTTTAAAGATGTGATTATAAGAATATATATCTTCACATTCAAGTATTTTATGGGCACACACTTAGATAAGTGGTGTGAATTATTTCTGATAGCTGAGATTTTGAAATAATAATTCAGCAAAAGAAAAAAATGTTTAAAAAGATAAAGTGATTAGAGCAAAACTTCAACAACCTTTAGATTTAAATCAGGTGTCCTCAAACTTTTTACACAGGGGGCCAATTCACTGTCCCTCAGACAGTTGGAGGGCCGGATTACAGTTAAAAAGAGAAAACAACTATGAACAAATTCCTATGCACACTGCGCATATCTTATTTTGAAATAAAAAACAAAATGGGAACAAATACAATTCACACCAACACATGTGGCCCGCGGGTCGTAGTTTGAAGACCCCTGTTTTAAATAATAGGTATGTGTGGATTCATAGTATCATCTTCTCGACTTTTACATATGTTTGCAAGTACATAAAATATAAACATTTTGACCTAAAAGACACACTTGGTTCTTAAAAAGTGAGTCACCCAAGATTTTCTATTTAATTTATGAACTACAGCTGATAACATTGCCTATATAACAATAAGCTTACAAAAAATACAAAGAGAATCTTATGTTTAGAATTTTGTACAAAAATAATGCTAAAACCTGTTGGATTTATGTTTGGTATTAAATTAGTGACAACTGATTAGTTTAATTAGCTATTTTGAGGTTAGCAACGTTTGTAGGTTCATTCATTCATTTATTCATCCACAAAGGTGAGAGTATATATACATATGGTTTTCAGAGTCAGAACTATGATAGGGCATTAAAAGTACATGCTTTTGCAGACTCTTTGGCTCACACCTCATATGTAACACAAAGTGATTGTGATAAATTACAAAAGTTTGCCTAATATAATAAACACTATATAAAATGTGTATTGAAGAGTGAGTGCAATAGCTGAGACTCTGGGATTTTGTGTTTAATATTTGGCTGCAAGTCTTATTTCGTATGAATCTCAGGTAAATTATCCCTAGAAGATAATTATTCCTAGAAGATGACAGATCTCAGCTGGGTTGATTTTAGCCTCAGGGATACTTGGTGGTACCTGGAGAAATGTTTGATGGAGGCATCTGGGAGCTTGCTACTGGCAACTAGTGGACAGAGCCGAGGGATACTTAAAAATGTTCTGCAATGCGCAAGATAGTCTTGCACCAAGAAAATTACCTGGCCCAACTTGTAAAGAGTGCTGACCTTGAGGTTACAATTGGTCATGTTTTATAAAAAGTCCATGGAAAACGAAACTGAGACTCTACACCCGTAGCTAAGTGGTTAGGTCACCGGCCACATACATGGAGGCTGGTCAGTAGGAACCTGGCCCTGGCCTGCTAAACAACAATGACAAGTGCAACAAAAAACTAGCCAGGTGTTGTAGCAGGTGCCTGTAGTCCCAGCTATTGGGGAGGTTGAGGCAAGAGAATTGCTTAAGCCCAAGAGTCAGAGGTTGCTGTGAGCTGTGACACCATTGCACTGTACCAAGGGTGACATAGTGAGACTTTGTCTCAAAAAAGAAAGTGAAATGGGGTACTTGGGTATTATATTCAAATGTTTTAGTATGAACAAATTACATTATAACTCCTAAAACATATAAACCTGTGAACCTATTGCACAGGTTAAGATGTAGAACTTTCTCTGTTCTATGGCATCTATCTGTGTGCTCTTTCCTTGTCCTAATTTTTTTTTTTTTGAGACAAAGTCTCACTACGTAGCCCTCAGTAGAGTGCTGTGGCATCACAGCTCACACCAACCTCGAACTCTTGGGCTTAAGTGATTCCCTTACCTCAGCCTCCCAAGTTGCTGGGACTACAGGTGCCTGCCACAACACCCAGCTATTTTTTGGTTGCAGTTGTCATTGTTGTTTAGTAGGTCCAAGCCGGGCTCAAACCTGCCAGCCTTGGTATATGTGGCTGGCGCCCTACTCACTGAGCTACAGGCGCCGAGCCTGTCCCATATTCTTTATTCCTTCCAGGAGGAGGTATCACTATGCAGAATTTTATGTTGTTTATTCTTATCCTTTATTTTTGAAGAAAAAGATTGTCCTTAAATGGTTTGATTTTCCTTGATTTTGAACTGTGTAAAACCAGTATCATAATGTATGTGTTTTTCTGTTAAGTGTAATTATTACAATAAATAATAAGGATCTTTCACATTGCTGAGAGCAGCCATATTCCATTCTTTTCCAGTGTTGCGTATTATCACACAGTGATTATATGCTAATTTTTAAAATTTATTTTCTATTTCAGAGTATTATAGGAGTACACACATTTTTATTATACTTGCAGTTTTTGGCAGGGGCCAGGTTTGAACTCACCACCTCCGGTATATGGGGCCAGCGCCCTACTCCTTTGAGCTACAAGTGCCGCCCACATTTTGCTTATATTTGAATGATGTTGTAAGTGTGCCCTTCCCCCAAAATACATGTTTACCCGAACTCCTCCTTCCCCTGCACCTCTAGTAAATTTTCATTGACTTGACTTTAATATGTGCACATAAAGAACTAAAAGTAGATGCTAAATTTGTAAATCCATAAAGTCATTCTTCTTTTGATGGACATTTAGGCTGTTTTCAGTAATTTTTTGGTATTAGGAACATGGTGTCATTAACATTACCATGTCTCCTGGTTAATATATACAACGGTTTCTTTAGGATGCATACTTTGAAGTGGAATTTCTGGGTCATGGGTATAGGAAAGAAGGTCTAGACAAGGATACACTTTTTCATAGGTTATCCTAATTTATAATCCTGCTAATAAGTGCATATGTTCCCATAATGCACATATGTGTTCACCAACACTTTCTGATGTTTTTATTTTTTGCCAATATAATGAGTCTAAAGTGATATATATTTGAAGTCTTAATATGTTACACTTTTATAACTAATGAGGTTGAAAAGTTTTGTTTTGTTTTGCTTTTTTGCAGTTTTTAGGCGAGGCTGGGTTTGAACCCACCACCTCTGGTATATGGGGCCAGCGCCCTACTCCTTTGAGCCACAGGCACTGCCCTGAAAAGATTTTATATGTGGTGTGAAGTTCATATTTCCTCTTTTGTGAAAGTCTAATCATATTTCTTTCATATTTTTCTAGTAGTATGTCTGCATTTTTCTTGTTTATTTATTGTTCTTCCTGTATATTTACCAGTTCTCTTATGTAACATCGAGGTTTAATTATCCCAGAAAATAGTTTAAATTTCTGTTAGTCAACACATCATAACTACTTGATAGAGAAGTTGTTCCATACGGTAGCAGTGTGAGACACTGAAATTGCTCGCTATTTTATAACAAAAAAATTTCCTTTAACGATCATGTATTTTCTTCATAAATGCATGGAATGCTGGCTAATAATTTCCTGTTTACATGTATAATGTAGTTCTCTTTACTTTTTGAAAAATATGCCAACAGTTTTATTTTTAAATCAAGAAACATAAAGAAGAAAGACCAACAACTCTAATCCCCCCTATTTGGAAAGGAAAAACATAAAATACTGAAATGAAGTAATGCCTATCATGTCTTTCCACGTGAAGGCATTTCACGGTTTTCACTGGGTGCCACCCACACATGCCAGAGTTTAGAAATTAGCTTCCCAGAACTGAAGAAAATAAGCATTATTAGATAATAATAATTTGATTCATTCTTAAAAACAAGGTTAACAAATCAACACGAAAGATCATCTGTCTTATGCAATTGTGAATGTAGGTATTGCAATTTCTCCAAATGATAAATGGCCTACCTGGGCAATTCCATCCATGTTTACTCTCAGGGGATATTAAATGAATGACGCCAGTTGATTTTCTTATCTCTCCATGTTTCTTTAATGTATTTTCTGTGGATTAATTTGCATAATCTCAAACAGTGTAAATAAAACAGTCTTTATTTTATAGAAATAATGGAGTAGAATAAATTTGCTGCAGAATACTGGGAGTTGTCAATACTAGTGTTTTGACACTAACTATAGATGCTCCTTGATTTTGGAAATGAAAACTAAATATGATTATTTAACATTCTTTGCTGAACTGATTGTTTAGGCAGTGAATGTACAAAAGATATGGGAAGGAAAAATGGCTTTGACCTCATAATTATTATATTCTGGGAGAACAAGAAAGCACTCCTATTGCTGTTGCCAGTGGGGGAGCTTGTAACTTGTAAGACATCTGTCTGAAAACTAGCAGGAGATGGAAAATGGTAATATTGGTGAAAATGTCTTGTGGATATATAATTAAGGAAAGGTGAGTTATATATTAGATGCACACATAGAGACTGTAATGATTCAATAGAAATTTATGAAAATAGCTACATACCTATATCCAGAGGCTTATTTCAGTTTTAATAATAGGGATGGAATTAAAACTAAGACAGACTTAAAAATAAAAATAAATCATTCAAGAAGCTGTGTTTGTGTGTTAAGGAAAGTAGTTAGTGACAAATGCCAGAGAAAAAGAATAATTGGTTTTGATTATGGGACTAATAAGTGCTGAAAAGAGGATTATAACTCAGGTCTATCTGATAGGTTATTCCACTCAGCTGTTACCTTTTATGATTTGTAAAAGCAGTGCTTGAATATTTAGAAATAACAAGAGTAGTACTAGTTTGTCGAAGAATGAAATGAGATAATTTACTTTGTAAATGAAGGAGATCATACATAAATATTAAGTTGGTATAGGACACTGATATGTTTCCGTATAACTTGAAAATTGAGTTTTCGTTATGTGGTAGAAGACAAATTTCAATATTGAAAATTTATACTTGATAGGAAATGAAATACGGTTTACTATGACATATTATATAGTACCCGTTTTGTACATCTATTTTCAAACTTGTAAATTCCCAGAGGGTAGCCAAGCTTTTGGGTTCCTTTGGGCATCTGTTGTATTAGGCTGAAAGAAGAGGTTGCTGACAAAGATCATTCCTCTTCTTGGCTTTTGTTTTCTAAAACCTAAGTGTTGAGGGAGAGAGGTAGGAATTCTACTTGTGAGTGAGAAGAGTCCTTAGGTCAGCAAGGCCAGAGAGGTGGGGCACTTGGGAGCAGTGAGACCCCACTGTCCTCATTTTCCCTGCAGCCATCCCCACACAGAGAGTGGTGTGTGATGTGCTTAGGGACAGGGGCCCTTAGCCTCAGTCAGAACCTCAGGGCCCAAGTCTAGGAAACACCAGAGGGGTAACGACTCCTTGGGGACTATGCAGCCTGGGACCTCAGGTGTTTTAGAGATGGTCAGGGGACCAAAGAGCAAAGGATCTGCCTACCAAAGGTTCTTTCTAGATAAGAAAGACTCAAAGGATCTTCTCTATACTCTCCAGGGAGGGGAAGACTCAGCAATTGTGTTGAACTGAAATTCTTCCTTTCTGTTTAATGGAGTCCTAGAGTCATGTTTAATTTGACTTAGATAAATAACAAGATACTTTTGTAGTTGAGTATTGTAACATTCATAATTTCAAACGAAGACAGATCCTGAGGGAAATAGTAAAGTACAGATCTTTATACCTTGGCTTGTTTCTAGCAAACTATGAGAACGCTGAAGAAGAGCTCCAGGTGGAGAAAACCTAAGGTCATTAAAGACTTTTAATTACCTGTAAAATTACAGCATCTATGTGGGTGTCAAAAGTGATCAAGTTCATTGTGGTCCTTTGTTTCTCTAAAAGCTCTTAAACATAGATATGAAAATGGAGAAGGGAAAGGCCTGGGGATGGATACAGTGTGTTAAACAGAGAGCAGAAAGAATGAATCCTGGAACAAAGACAAGAAATAGAGCAGGCTAAAGCTCCGTTATGAGCCCACCTTGGAATCGCTGGAGCCAGATATGGAAGAGGATGTTCTATTGAGGGTAGCCAAGTTCACCCCTCTGGATCTGGCAGCCTCATCCAGACTGGGAAATGCTACCAATTCTCATTCTTGTGTATTTTATTTTCTGTTGAAAGATTGACGATTATTCTAGCATCAGAGTGGGCGGACTTTTTCCTGCGTCTGCCTTAGTAAGCTAACAGGAATCTGGCGGCTTGCCTTACCTGGCAGCTAAAAGGCAGGATATACCCCTCAGAAACTCTGTGGGTAGAACATTTACCTTGGCCTGTGTTTGCTTTCAGGCAAGTCTAACCATCGTTTCTAGCAGCAACCAAGAGGTTTGGCAAGCAGCCAATTTTCTAAGGTTAAGCATGACTCTTTAAATATAATTTGATAAGACTATAACAATACTACACATTCTTCATTTTGAGGACATTTATAGCAAAGTGTGTCTGACCACAGCAGGCCGGCTTAAGGTAGGCTGTGAAAGTGGCAGAATGAGTGATGCCATTGTGAAGAGAAATCATGCCCATTAAAAAAAGTGGAGTTGGTGGTATTGTTGCATAACTCTGTGCTTCTGCTAAATTTATAGCAGAAAATTTATAAACTAGAGAAAAAAATAAGGAAAGGTTATTTAGATGATTCAGTTGGTCTCAGAACATTAGACCTCAAGTGGTCTTATGGGTGAACAATATGAAGTTCCATCAACTGTGATTTCTGATTCTGCCTAAATGCTAATGAATAAATGAAAATTTATCTCTTTAGAGATCACAAAAGATGATTATTTAGAAATAAAATTATTTTAATGTTTGTTAAAACATACTTAGTGTTGTAAATCACTATTTTAAGAAAATTTGGCGTCACTTAACAATTGTTTTTTAAACTCTTGTAATCAAACAGGTATAGGTTGGAATTTTATGAAACACAATTTAGTAGGTTGTTCTTAGCCTTGTTTTGAGTTGTTTGTAATTTTCATTGGCTGCTATGGTGTTTTATAAACATTATGCTTGCTTAATTTCATTTTAAATTTGTCAAGCATTTTTTGTTTAAGTAACTTTGAGTAAAATATTTTAATCGATAAATTTTGGTCTAAGAGCTGTAACATTTACTTTAACTAGTTTGCTTTGCCATTTGTACACAAATGAGCCATACTTTATTGCTAAGCAGATATATAAACTTATAATATGAATGCTGAATTATTTATCACTGACTAATTCTCGATGAGAATATGAGATTAGTAAGATAATGAACATGAGATCTTTTGCCTAAACACAGTGGACAGCATTGAAAAGTTTGAGACAATTAACAAAGTGATCCTAAAGTGAAATCTATGATAACTAATGGAGAACAAAGCAACATAAGGCTTGTCTTGAGTAAAATTGTTCACATAGGAAATGTTGGTTATTTTTTATCTTGATTTCCTCCATCCTTGCCAACTCTCTTTTCTGTGATACTAAGAGATGGGAGCCTACCACCTTGGCAGCCCCCCCATAAGCCCTAGAGCTTGCCTCCACATTCACTATATCCCTCTTCCATACACATATACACACACCCCAACCTTACTAAAGTGCTTCTTTAACATTCCATTAAGCACCCAGTATTCAACTAGCTAAGTTATGGACTCATCTATTAAGCCTTATCATTGCTGAGAGAGCAGAGACTTGTAAATCTTGGTTCACTAATGGAACATTATAAAGTACTGGATGTAGTTAATTCTATCAGCTAAACATGGAATGTTTTTTCTAAAATAAAAGCATGTAATTATCCCTCATTCGATCTCAACCAATGTGCTATATGTTAGTATTAGTCATCTTAGAAATATTATATATGGTAGAACCTCTGTAAGTTGACCATCCAAGGGACTGTAACAAACTGGTCAACATACTGAGATGGTCAGCATAAGGAACTAGGCCTGCTGTACTGATGCATACATGTGATGCATGTCTAGTCTATGAAAATTAAGTCAACTTAGGAAGGTGGTCAGCTATGTATACATACATATGTTTTACTGCATATCTATCTATTACACGATTGGAAAGTGATGCTAACAAATAACTTCTGATTTAGCCCTAGGAAAGGGAAGAGAGCCCTGTCAAATGTCCTTAACAACTGGAAGTTCACATGGCACTTCCCTGAGTTTTCAATGGCACATGTGTTGATTTTCTTCAGTATTTCTGCCTTTTTCATTTCTCTTGAATAGTTTTGACCTTAAATGGGTGGAAAAAATATGCCAATAAAGGTTATCACTCTGGATATAAAACTATAAGTTTAATAAAGGCTTGAAAAGTTTTCAAGAAAAATCAGTAGATATTTGGGGATAGGGAGAAAAATTTTGTCATTATGGAAGGCATGATAAATTATCATCGCAGCTTGGAAGGACTGACTCAAAATGGATAGGATTAGGAATTTGGGCGAAGCCATGGCCCAGGAGTTTGACTTCAGAAGTTTTGAAGACCAAGAAAGAACATTTGTTATCTTAGCAAATCAACATATTTACAAATGGACTATGCCCCTTGTATAGCTTATTTAGTTATAGCTCCCATTTCTAAACATTCCTAGCACTAAATAGTGCATCTAATGTGCAATAAAATCATATCCTCAATTATTAATTTGAGGAGGAACAAGTAATAACTAAGTTGTTGGATATAGTAAGGTCAGCAGATCCTAAGTTTTTTATTAATGTATTTCTGCTAGTTAATTTTGTCAGCTGGTAATATTTATTAGCTGGCACAAAAGGTTTAAGATTGAGAATGTTTTATCCACAAGCATCATTATTTCTCTGAATTAGGAAAAAATTAAACATTTATGATTTTTAATAAACAGTTTACCCAAGTCAAGGAAACCATTAAATCGTGGTTTTAAGAACACATAAATAATCCAAGGAGCTATAAAGCAAGAAGGTAAAACAGCCCGTTTATGTGAGATATTATTACTATCAAACTACAGCATAAGAACCTTACCAGCTTAGTGGTGAAGAAAGCCAAATTTAAGGCTTAGATACTTGTCTTAGAAATCCAGCTCTATCTGTTTATAGGCAACATGACTTTGGGGAAACAAATTATAAGTTTCAGTTTTCTCATGAATAAAATGAAAAGATATTTAGTATCTACCTTGTTGAGTTGTGATAATTAAGATAATGCTTGTAAAGTCCTTAGGAAAAATGCACCTGCAGGCACTTAGTATCTGGCTCTTATTACCTGGGCCTTTAGAGCACAGGGCAGCAGAAAGCTTTTTCTCTCATCAGTGAAGCATTCATGCCTCCCCAAATGGAGCTCTCTAGACTACCACAAATCATACAAGTAAATAGTTATCAACTCAGTGTTTAGAACTGATTATTATTTATATGTGTAGCTGCTCGAATGAAGAATTAACACCACTTTTAACTGTCTCATTGATATTATTTGATATTATATACACTGGATTTGTCCAAGCGCTATACTGCTCAATTATCTGCAATTAAGGTTTTAAATAAATGGAATGTTAAGGAAGAGTACAATATGAGGAATTTATGGAGTCCTCTTAAACATATTTTAAGAAGCCTGCCATTAAAAGGCACACAAATTGTTAGTATTTTCCACTGGGCAATTATACAGGTGGCTATTTCCAAGATGTCTCATGAAATCTCAGGAAATAATT
Organism: Arctocebus calabarensis; assembly: GCA_963573935.1. NCBI lineage: Eukaryota > Metazoa > Chordata > Mammalia > Primates > Lorisidae > Arctocebus > Arctocebus calabarensis. Next base: position 62,029 of record CAUYON010115497.1, on the reverse strand, counting down.
TAATTGGCACTTTACAGAATTTTATAAATGTCTTTATCCTAAAAGAATATATTCTGTGCAAGAGAAAAGATAAAACAATAATTCAAAGGACACATTGAGGAGAGAAGATTAAATAGAAAGTGTAGTAGGAAGAATAAAAACTTTTTGAGTAACTAAAGTTTAAGCTTTAAGGTAAAGTTATGAAATGTGAAAGTAGAATGATGGAAGTGTCACCCTGATTTGGAAGTTTTAGCTTGGGTTTTCTCTTTTCCATATACCTAGCAAAGTAAGAGTGTGGTCTTAATTCTGAAATCAACATTGTTCAGTATATTAGTTTATAGGCATGTGGAATAGGGATAAAGGAGTTATTCATCTTCTTAGGAAAGGAGCCATATTTATCCAATTTCTCTTCTTTCCATCTATGTCATCATTTGCCAGGAGGAATTCACTTTACTATCTTAGTTGCAATAGAGCTGTCTTAGCTTGTTGGTTCTCAAAAAGCATTTTTACATGCGTATATCAGCTTAAATTTTTAAAGTCATTAAATTGCAAATTTCCTCTTACAATGGAGCTTGTTAAGAGGATGGTATGAGTTGGAACTTTACCATATTGAGAAATGAAAACCACAAACTTGAGTTTAGGTGAATCTGGAGCCACAGATAGGCTCTCCAAAATCACAGAAGTGGTATTTTAGTGCTTGCAACCTTAACAAATTGGTTTTTTGTCTTGTTTAATGAAACGAATTGACTGAAGTTGTGAGTTTTTTTTTTTCTCTTGGACTAACTTGTCCAAATAACTTTACATCTATAGTAAAACCTTTGTAAATTGACCACCCAATGTTAAGCATTTGTTATGCTTAACAGTGTAACAAATTGGTTAACATATGAAGGTGGTCAACATAAGGACCTAGAATACTGATATATACGTGTAAGGCATATCTGGTCTGTCAATATTAGGTCAACTTAAGGAAGTGGTCAATGGAGGGAGGTGTTCAACTCTGGAGGTTCTATTGTATTTGTCTCCATCTCCCAAAACTAAAAGTCATTCCATCCACATATTTTATCAGCATAAGACTATCAATAATAATAACCATCACTTATTAGGCATACCCTATGTATAAAGTATTTGTACATTGTTTCTTATACAACTACTATAGGTAAGTATAATTAGGAAAACATAAGCCCATATTAATATAAGAAGTAACTGTTCCAAAGTCTTAGGACTAGCACATGTTGTAAGGATGCAGCTGGCTGTACCAGCAAGCAAGTTTACACCAGGCTCTTCACAGAGTTTATTTCCTTTAATCTAGTCCTTATAGGGCTACTCACATGCCATTCTGTTTTCCCATGCAGTTCTCTTCTAAGAATACTCTTTGGAAACACAAGAGAAGATATATTCCTTCCAACTTACAAAAACATACCTGATTATTCTGTGTTTTTGGCACCATCATTTGAAATCCCATTCTTAGAACATACTTCAGACTCAGGCTGTCCTTTTCTACTTTCTCAAAAGGGAGGCTTCCTGACTGCTCTGAGTTTTCATGCATTTGCTGACAATTACTGCATTGGTGGCTTAATATTTGCCTAACTACACAAAGAGGGCCAAGTTAAGTCAAAACATACCCATTCAATAATCTGCCATTATTGTCTTGCTGTTGCTTCACTGGGGTCTAGAGATGGTCCTCAAGTGTGCTACCAGTAACAATCTGTTTTTGACTCTCTTGGAGAGAGGAGAGGAACTGAGGGTGAGAATTAGGCTTCCATTACCAATTCTTGTTGAATTTAGCAACAACTACCCCGTACAACACCTCGGATTTCTTTGTATCGTCTTGGTCAGTGCAATTTATTTGTTCATCTATTCAGTAAATATTTACTGACCCCTACTGTACATGGTGGGCACTGTGCTGCATGCTAATAAGGAAATTGAGTGACATGAGCCCTGCTTTCCTGAAGTATAGAAATGTTAGTTACAACCTTCACATCACTTCAGAAAATTTTTGAAGAGATGTGAATGCTGCCTAGCCCTCTAGAAAGAATGTCAATGTGATACGTGAAAATCCTTTTTCTTAAACTCTAGTACTCTTTCCCCCTAAAATATTAGGAAAAAGAATGGGATGAGAATTCTGGCAGCAATGACCTTAGGAAAAGAAAATTAGGGAGGACTTAACAGCAATAAAATCTAGAAGGGTAGAAACCAAACAGGTAAGTAGCAATGAATTTAAATTTAGCAAACCAAGACAGCTGGATTCCAAACTGGAATAAAAAAGATTTAGAGCCAATTTAATCTACCGGAGAACACCAGGAAAATTTAGGAGTTGGCAATACTGGATTCTCTAAACTGAGGTTCTACATAGGAAGATTTGCTGGAAAATATCTGTTTATGAATTAATCAGAACATCAGACCTTCTGTCTCTTGCCTACAATCAGATGCCCTTTGCTTCCTGTGTCATCAGGAAAGTTAGGTTTATTGCATCTAAAGGATAAAGCAGAAGCTGACTGGGGGACAGATACCAGGCACAGGGGAATGGGAGGATAACTCTTCTAAAAACTGGGAGATTAAGAAAAATGTTATTAGAGCCTGTTGACACCCTAGTTTTCTTCCCCCTGGTCTCTCAGAGCCTGGCACTAGACTTTGCCTAACATAAAAAGATTAAAACTATCATTAGAGATGAATAAGAGTCTGTATATCCTTTGAATGTTTCTGAACAAACCACTCTGTGGGCCTCTACCTGAAAAGCCCGCCTACCCATTCAGAGTTCCAATGAGCATTTTGCTGTCTCTGTCTTACATATGAGTCATCATGAATCTCTCAAGGTATCTGAGGAAAGACTGAAATGTAAAGTCATAGGATCCAGGAAACCAAGTCTCCAACGTAAGGGAGGAAAGGGAATCCCTGGGAGATTATGAGCAAAGACACCCCAATAACATTTGTGTACTGACCTACATCGTATCAGATGGCTCCAGGAAACATTTACTCAGGAAGATGAATTTTTAAAAATGAATTGAGAAGAGATTAATACAACTAAGGCAGAGTTCTGGGATCGAGTAGTGAAAAGTACTCAGACAACCAAGCAAACAACAAGACAGTTATCCCAGAGGTACAAAGTTATAAAATCGTAATATAATATATGATTAGGCCATTAAGATATTTATATAGTCTACATTTTTGTTATTTGTACAATCATGTGGAAAACCAAATATTGATTTCACAAGATCAGTGTATTGAGAAAAAAGGAATAGAATGTGTGCGTGGGGGGTTGCTGAGGGAGGATGAGACAGATCAAAGTGTGAATAGATGTTTCCCCCAGAAAGATGGATATACAAAGAGCCAGTAAGCACAGGAAGCATCTTTAGTTATCAGAGAAATGAAAATCAAAACCACAGAGAAACACCACTTTATACCACCTATGATGGACAGAATAAACAAGGCAGGTAAGTATTGGGAGGAATAATGTGGAAACATTAGGACTCTCATACGTGCTGATGGTGGGAATGTAAAACGGTGCAGCTGCTTTTGATAACCAGTCATGGGTGCCTCAAATGGCTAAATGCAGAGTTAACATATGACGCAGAAACTCCACTAGGTATGTACTGAAAGAAATACAAACACGTTCACTCAGAAACTGGTATACAAATGTTTATAGTAGCATTATTCACAACAGCCGAAAGGTGGAAACATCCCAAATGTCCATCAACATGCATGAATAAACAGTGTGGCGTCTCTACACCCTGAAGTGGATACTGGTGCACACTGCGACTTGTGGGGAGGCCTGGAAAACATGCTAAGTGGCAGAAGCCAGTCTTCAAAGTTCATACACTACATGATTACATTTACAAGAAATTCCAGCATGGGGAAATGCATAGAGTTTAGTAGACAAAGCAGAAAGTAAAGTAGATTCGTGGTTGTTCAGGGCTGGAATAAAAGAGTTGGGAGGGGGGTGGCATCTTGTAAAAAGGTGTTAGCTAAAGGATATCAGGTTTCTTTTTTTTTTTTTTTTGTAGAGACAGAGTCTCACTTTATCGCCCTCGGTAGAGTGCCGTGGAGTCACACTGCACACAGCAACCTCCAGCTCTTGGGCTTAAACGATTCTCTTGCCTCAGCCTCCCTAGTAGCTGGGACTACAGGCGCCTGCCACAGCGCCCGGCTATTTTTTTGTTTTGCAGTTCGGCCGAGGCCGGGCTTGAACCCACCACCTTCAGTATATGGGGCCGGCGCTCTACTCGCTGAGCCACAGGAGCCGCCCGATACCAGGTTTCTTTTAAAAGAGGTCATGGAAATGTTCTAAACTTTACTGTAGTGATGTTGGTACATATCTCTAACTAAACTGAAAACCATTTAATTGTGTGCTTTAAATGGGCGAATCGTGTACTATGTGAATTATAAAGCTGTTTGTAACAAAATGAGAAGCAGGAAAACAATCCTACCATATAGCAATTCTGTTTCTAATAAGGGATTTCTTCCATGCTTGTCCTTCCATGGCAGAAGATGAGAGAGACAAAGAGAAGGAGAAAACGCCTTCTTATAAAGCCACAAATCTGATGGGATTAGCACTCTACCCTTAATTACTTTCTAACACTATTATCTCTAAATACAGTGATATTAGGGGTTAGGGCCAACATAGGAATTTATGGGGGACACAATTCAGTTCATAGAGGTGTATAACTTTGAATAAAATAGAAACTAAATAATAGATATTTCTACAGAAAATCTATAATAAAATCACCTACAAAAGTTATTTTTTCAAGATGCCAAAGAAGTCACTATTACTTGTGATATTATTAATATTAGGAAAAAAACCAATATTAGGAATACTATTTTTGTTGTTTGTTTTTATTGTTGTTTTAGATATTTATACTCATTTGTCAAGGTGGAAACATCCCAAATGTCCATCAACATGCATAAATAAACAAAATGTGCCATCTCTACACCCTGAAGTGGATACTGATGCACACTGCAACTTTGGGGGAAGCCTGGAAAACATGCTAAGTGGCAGAAGTCAGTCACCAAAGTTCACACACTACATGATTACATTTACAAGAAATTCCAATTTGTCCAATCTTCCCAAAATTTAATTGTAAATTTTTTACCAAGTCTTTTAATATATGTTACATTTGGGCTGTTTGTAGGCATGATCTTTTTGATTCTAAGTAGATTTGGGCACAAATATTTATCGTACCTTTGAAAAGATTCAGGAAGAAAGGTGCCAGTTATGCAAAACACAACCTAATTATTTCTCAAGCACTATAATACTAGAACTGAAATATACAGGCAATTATGCTTGTTGAAAAATTGTTATCCATTATTCAAAGACTTTATTAGTAACACATACACATATTAGTTTTAGTTGATCTAAGACATTCTCCTGGCAAACTAAGATCCTTTTATGTTGTGGTATTTCTTTATTTGTTCAACTCTTTAAACAGAAATTCAGTGTAAAGATGTTTTTTGATCAATTCATTAAAAAAATCGAGTCTTATTTGTCAAAGTGATCAAAGCTTTATTTATATCTTTAGCAAATAATTAATCTTAGTTATACTGGGTGCATTCATCAACATATAGAAGAAACAACAGAGTGGGTACTTTTGAAAGAGTTATCCCATTTATCAAGTTGACATTTTGGCTGCTTCACAAAAAAAGTAGATTCCATCATTGGTGTATATAGAGGCAAATTCAACTCAAATCATTCATGCCACTTGGGGATGTTTGATTAATGGGACCCTGCTTGGTTTTATTAATCTTCCTGCATTCTTCACATCTTACTCTTGACATCTAAACATTCTCTTTGGAAACCACTTTCATTTTCTCCATGTTGAGTGCAGATTTAATCATAATTTAGGTATTTCCAAAGGAAAAATTTCAGTAAACGATTTATTGGATCTTTATTTCTAAGCTAAATACATTTATCTGAATGTCATGAATATCTTTTTAATTTTCTAACCACTTGTCAATGAAACTCACTTGGTTAAAAATATAAAACATTAAAATAATTAAGACCTGTAGAGTATCAATGTCTTTATATAGTGATCAAGAAAATGCCATGAAGGCTAACTGTAAAAGTACTATAAAAAAATTTCTGAATTTTTATTAATCTTGCCCTATGATTGCACCAATGTAAAGAATTATTATTAAATAAAATAATAAAAAAAAAAAAAGAATATAGTATGTATGTATAATACATATACAAAATGTGTATTAATCGACTATTTATGTTATTGGTGAAGCTTCTGGTCAACAGTAGACTCTTCGTAGTTAAGTTTTGGGGGAGTTAAAAGCTATATATGGATTTTTGACTGAAGTGGAGGATCAGTTCCTCTAACCCCCCTATTGTTCAATGGTCAGCTGCCTAAAAGAAGTGTGTGTATGTATTCCACGTTATCACAGCAAATGACGCATGAGGCACTGGTAAAAGAGGGGAAAAAGCAATGGAGAAGTGGCATGGCTTAAATTAGAATGCCTGGTGGTCTTATGAGACATTCCTGATTCACAAACCTGGAACATGCCACACTAAGATGATGCCTGGGCGTCTCTAACCAACTCCTGTACTTTGCTTTCTGGATGATTATTGGTCTTTGTTATGTATATTTGCTCATAAGATCACTGTGTGTGTCAGGTATTAGTCAATGTTTCTTGTGCATGAAACGTACGAATCAAAAGGTGATGATTTCTTACAACAATTAAATGATCAGAAAAACTTTTTATTTCTATCTGATTACATCTAAGTGTACATTATATCTATAGGTTCCTTTTGGGATCCCATCAATATGCTACTCTTTTTAGGGGTTTTTTATGATAATTAACATTCCTCACCCCACCTATAACCAGGTATAGTAGTAACCATTTTATAAACATCTCAGCTCTTTTAGAGGAGAAAAACCTTGAACAACTTTCCCCAGGTCAAACAGCTGGGGAGAGCTTTACTGTGATGCACTTAACCCTTTGGCTCCAGAGCTTGTCTTTAGCCCAGAACCTGGCATGTAGTACAGACTTGAAAATGGCAACTCCTCTAGCCAGGCGGCCACCTGTTCTTCCCATCAGGTCTGCCCTCTGGACCTGTGCTGGCCTTATGCAATATAAATAAATGTGCTGTCCATGGTGCAATTCTTGGCTGTTGATCATCCATCATTTCAGATCTTTGCCTACTAATACCCGTTGCTAGGAATTCTTTCTGTTCCATCTGCCTACCCATGCTTCTTCCTGCAGCTAATCATTTTGGATGTCTGTCCTTCCTTGTTGGTAGGGCTCGTCTTGGAGCTAGATGATCATGCTATCAAATTCACCTGGCACTAAGCAGGGGGTGGCTGTAGTTGGTGTAGGAGCTGGGGGCAAATGGGGGCCACCTCTTTTTAGGTTTCTTACATCAGTATGAGAAGCAGCAACTATGTAAGTGTATCACCGAGTTGTTCCCACTTCAACTCACTTATTACTTTGGGGAAATGCACAGAGTTTTGGAAATGGATGGAAGAGGGGATGGGGCACTAAGATAATAAAAGGAGGTTCTACAGCAGCTAAAATCTGTAAAGAAATGAAGTTCTTACAAACCCACTATTAACCAGGATGGAAAGGAAGCTGTAAAACATGGAAAAACAGAAATGAGCTTGGGAGGGTCTGACTTGAACTATCCTCGGGTTAGATTTTAAAACAGAAACCAGCCGTTTGTCCATATGAAAAGCAGCACGTGAAATGTCACAGAAAGTTTAAAATAATAAGGATGTAACATTATAAATCAGATAATTATAGAGAGATAGCAGAAGTTAACTATTAGACAAAGCAAATTTAAAAGGCAGGAAACGTAACAATGATCTCCTTATATTGGTAAAATTTACAGTCCCAAATTAGGACATGTCAGTAACGAGTTCATTAAAATTTTAAAACTCCAAACAATTTTGAATAGAAAAAAAAAAAATGAAGATTTCAGATATTTACCTAAGCTTCACTTAGATAACTTTTAATTAATTTAATTTTTTTAATACGAAAATGAAATAAATATTATTTTGACTAAAAAGTTTTGTTGTTTTGTTTTGTTTTTAACAAATGTTCCACGCCACAGAAAGAGTGATAGGGGCGGCACCTGTGGCTCAAAGGAGTAGGGCACCGGCCCCACATGCCAGAGGTGGTGGGTTCAAACCCAGCCCCGGCCAAAAACTGCAAAAAAGAAAAAAAAATCTTAAAAACTAAATAGATAAATAAAAAGAAAGAGTGATAGAAATAGAAAAAACTATAAAAACTAAAATAAATTAACTTGAAAGCAGAAATAGAGTATATAGTGACTTCCCATATAAATCCATGGACTCTTTCTTTGGGGTGAAAATAAAATATCTTTACAAATCTCTGTCAGGCCTACTCAAGAATAGAGAATCAAATTAAAAATACAGAAGGAATATAATACATGTCAAAGATGTCAATGTCTAAATAATTCTATACACAACTATGTCCTGATATTCTTGAAAATGGTTTATTAATTTAAATAATTGTGGAAAAATATAAATTGCAAAATTGGTTCCATAAGAAATATATACATAACAATATATTCAAAGCAATAATACATGTAGCAATTATATACAAAAACTACATGTAACGTATATATCAATGATATAGATACACACATATATGTATATGGCAATAACTAAGGTACAATTCAAGAAAATTTTCTGCACAATTGCTCTTTCCCTCAGCCTCACAACCTCCAGCCCTTATATGGTGAATTCTCTTGCACTTTAAAGAAAGAGATTTCCATGTGGCTTAAAGTATTCTATAACATAGAGAAATATGCAAAATTATCTTAATTATTGTATAAAGATATCATAAATCCTTACATTAAATCTGACAGATAGTGCCCAAAAAAGGGTATTTATAGTTTAACTTCACATAGTAATATGTTTGTGAAAATTCTAAATAAAATGGCAGTGAACTGAACTCTGTGCTAGAAAGAATAACCCACCATGAGGAAGTTGGGTTCATCCCAGGAACGCAGTGATCCTGAAGAACATCATGATGATAAACAGCGGGAGAAATACAAGGTTGACTTGGAATTATAATAATAAGAACTGCCGTTGACAAATTTCAGAATGTATCACAAGAATGTCATCATTAAAACGGTGTAATACCAAGATAAGAAAACATAGGCAGGTGAATGGAATACAATACACCTGAGAAATAGGCCCCTTCTCCATTCAAACAGAGTGTATAATAATGAGGGCATCACAGATCGGAGGGAAGGAGAGAAGAGAGCAGACGGGGTGAGGAGGGGAGGGCCAGTTATGATTAAATAGCTCAGGCTTCTTGGCTGAAAGGGGAATCCTTTTTTGTGAGACAGAGTCTCACTCTGCTGCCCTGGGTAGAGGGCCCTGGTGTTATCCTAGCTCACAGCAACCTCAAACTCCTGGGCCCCAGCAATCCTCCTGCCTCAACCTCCAGAGCAGCTGGGACTACAGGTGCCCACCACGACACCTGGCTAATTTTTCTATTTTTGGTAGAGATAGTGGTCTCACTCTTGCTCAGGCTGCTCTTGAACCCCTGAGCTCAAGGGATTCACCTAGCTTTGCCTCCCAGAGTGCTAGGATTCCAGGTGTGAGCCACGGCACCTGACCTCTGTGAAAGAGGAACCCTTCTCTCAGTTTAGGCCTCTCAGGTGGTGTCTGAACCAAAGAAGACTAAAGGGGATGTCTGCTGGACAGGTAGGAAAGCAGAGAGCAGCCTCCAGAGAGAATGAGCAGACCCAATATTGAATTTGCCCAAACCAATGCAAAATAAAAATGTGGGGTTCCTTGTCCAAGATGATTAGGTGTGTGGGATGCTGGGTAAAATTGTTTCCCACTGTGCAGGTGAATTGAACAGACACACAAAAAACTTCAGCTTCGGTTGGGCACCCATCCTCGGTGGTTAGGGCATCAGCCACATGTTCCAGGGCTGGGGTTTGAACCCGGCCCAGGCCTGCTAAACAAATACAAAAAAAATAGGGGGGCGTTAGGGGCAGGAGCCTGTGGTCCCAGCTACTAGGGAGGCTGAGGCAAGAGAATCGCTTGAGCCCAAGAGTTTGAGGTTGCTGTGAGCTATGACGCCACAGCACTCTACCAAGGGCAACAAAGTAAGACTCTGTCTCAATTAAAAAAAAAAAAAACACTTCAGCTTCCCTGAGTTCTTAAGGGAATTTACTGGCTACAAAGCTCCATCCCTGGTTGATTTAGTCTCAGTAATGGGAACTTCATGCCACAGGGAATCATTTGTGGAGACCAATTTCCCTAGCAAATGACCGAGAACTGGGAGCCCAGGTAAGGAAGCCTCCAGGAGTTGAGAACAGCCAGAAGCCCAGGAATAGACCACACCCCACAAGTACTTTCTATGCAGTGGACAAATGTGACATCAGTGGGCTTCACAGTCCCAAGGGAAGTGGGTGGCCAGGGTCCTAGGAATTGCTGTCCCATGGTTCAGGTCCAGAGCAGGTCCTGTTAACCTGCAGGGCAAACATGACTGGTAGTGCCTGTTGGGCTGCAGGCCTCCTGCCCAGGCTCTGTACACACGCCCCAAGAGGAAACAAGAATGCTCTTAGCAGGGAAGCAGGCCTCTGCGTTTCATCAGTTCACCTCCAGGGGCAACCTGACCGGCAGTGTCTGCTGCCTGCCTGACTCCAGTCACCTACCTCAATGTCCCCTGCGGAACTCTGGATCCACAACAGATTTCCATCAAATAGAGGCCAATAGGGAGCTTGTCGTTCACATCAGGTCCTTGTCATGAGAATAGCACAAGTGGCCACAGTAGCATTTATTGTAATATTAAAAGCAGTGTGGCTACGCTTTGGCAGGGCCACTTACTGGCTATAAGTGGGTGCTCTGAGTGGCTCAGCCTCGGTTTTCTTTTATGGCCACTGAGCACGAGGTTACCTACCCCATAGAGTTGCTTTGAGAATGAAACAACTTAATGCACGTGAAAGTATTTTTTTTATTAAATGCTATAGAAATGTTGACTTTTATTACTGTTAGCAATATTATTCCATGTGGTCATGTGATCAGAGGAAATTTGTATGTCCTTATGATTACAACCCCAAATCCTCAACACTTGCGTGGGGCTTACACTACTTCTCCTAAACAAACAATCAGATCAAGGTAGGGTGAATGTAAAAGTGAATCAACCAGGGACAGGTAGACCATTAGAACCTCACTTGGGAAGGGAAGCCTCCTACCCATCACAGATAATGCATGTAGCCAAAGCCTACATTATGTTTCACAAAAGAAACAAGAAAATATCCTAAAATCTGGGGCAAGTTGACAACATCACCTGGTGGAGATTTGTCCCCTTGTTTCCTCCCAAGGAACTAGCATCTAATGGTGGGAACTGAGACAGGCATGGATTTAAGGCATAAAATGTTCAGGCCATTAGCTTGACACGTGCAGAATGATAAGGTGAAGAGAAGAAAACCACCACTGCCTGGAGAAGGAAACCAAAGCAGGCTTCCTGGAAGTGTAACTTTTGCCTTGGGCATCGCAATGTGTGGCCCAGCGGAGACAGTTGGACTCTCAGGTCATCTGAGCAGGTGTCAAGCCTGGCCAGACATCAGCCTTACCACTAAGCCTAAGTTTACTCATCTGTAAGGCAGGAGAATGCTACCAGCGAGGGAAGAGTGCTATTAGGGCTATATATTAGGAAACAAACATTTGTTTCAACTATAGATACAAAAATCTGTATGTTCCACTTGGTATTTCTACCCCTCTGTGAGTTGAAATTATGTTTCTAAAAACTAATGGTAATAATTCAACCAAGGTTTCTTTGTTTGTTTTAATTTTAGAATGTTAGGGAGTACACATTTTTTGTTTACATACTCGGTTTTTGTGCAGATTGACTCAAAGTTATGTGTGCTTTTCACCCAGACATGTGCACTGTACCCAATAGGTGTGAATTCACTCATCCCCCTTTTTCCCTCCCCAAGCTCAATGAAAATTTTCATTGAGCTTTTTTTCCATACGTACACTTAAGTATTAATCAATTAGTGCCAATTGGTATCGAATACACGTGGTTGTTTCTCCATTCTTGTAACGTTTCACTTAGAATAATGTTTTTCAGTTCTGTCCGGGTTATCACAAAAGATACTAAATTGACCTTTTTTAAATTAATTTATTTAGTTAGTTTTTGCAGTTTGGGGCCAGGGCCGGGTTTGAACTCGCCACCTCCGGTATATGGGGCCGGCACCCTACTCCTTGAGCCACAGGCGCCACCCCTAGATTGACATTTTTTTATGGCTGAGTATTTATGAAACACTCCGTATGTCCCTAACAGAGTGCTGAGAACCATTTGATTATCATAGAACTACATTATTCCTTAAATTCTGAGATGCCATTGATTGTAAGAAGCAGCACTGTTTTGATAACTTTTAGGTTGAAGGCAAGGAAGATGATATCATTTGTACATAATGCTTGCAAGATCCATATTGGTTTCAGAAAAATTGTATTTCATAAAGTATGTCTTTGAATTTGAGGACATGTGGTCTCAGATACGGTCTCTAACCCCAAAAATAAGAAGTTCAGTTGGCAAGATAAGACTACGTGGATGAAAAAGCCAGAAACAAAAGCAAGCCAAGTAATACATGATGAAATACTACTGACTAATCCCTGGAGGCCTCGGTGAGTCGGTCCCTCTCGGTAGAGCAGCTGGAGGTTTGCAAAGGGGTGTCCTTACCCACACAGTTCACAGCCCACTGTAGGGCAGGGGTTTAGTCATTCCCAGTCAGGCCTAAAGATCCCTGTAGGCATCTACCATGGGTAGCTGCAGAACTTCAAGTGCATGTTCAAGTCTAACCAATTCCCTCTCAACACTATGCCCTAGGCCTCTGCTATAGGCACATGTCGTGCTGAGACCCAACATCCTGTTCTTCCCTCACCCTCCCCACTGCCCCTGGTGGAGCACACAGCATATAACTGATGTGACTCCTGTCTTCCAAACTGAGCTGACCTGACCCTACAATCATAGTGAGAACGGCCTGCATCAGCGCTTCCCAAAATGTCTACGTCAAAGACCAGGACTTTATTTTCAAATCTGAGGCCAACTGATACATTTTTGTATCAAAATCACACATTTGGATGCCATGGCAATGTCCAATTGCCATAAAATTTCTCAACATTTCCTCTCAATTTCTGTACTTAACTTTAGCGGGGACCGTGATTATTTGCAGACCGGCACTGATACCAGACCACGTTTGGAATAGCGCAAGCCTACGTGATTTCAAAAACCTGTCACCTGCAAATCTCAGAATGATAGGGAACCGCAGTGGGCAAATTTTGTAAAGCACTAAATAATAATGCTGTTGAGAAAACGTATCATTTTTCAAGTGCTTCCTATGTGCAAGCCACTGGGGGAATTAGGGTCTACGCCTGTAATGCTGAATTTCCACTGAGGAGGCCGTGCTGTTGAGTTGAGGGAGAGCGGCCAGTAATGCCCCTCCATTCTTTTGGTCCATGGCCTGAATGAAGCAGGGGAAAACAGGGGTTCTAGAAGTCAGGCAGCTCTGGATATAAGCCCTGCACTTCTATTCACCACCTGCACGAGTTAGGGCAAGTGCCCCCCACCTCTCAGAACCTTGACTTTCTTAAGTGGACCATTAACCCTGCGATCAGTGTTTTGGTCGTATGTGGGTTGCTGTGGTGTCAATGCAGTCAAATGAGGCACTCGGGCAACTTCTCCTGGGCTTTGAGGAGAAATACCAGCAGGGAGAAAAGTTCTGTTGAAGGCTTCAGAGCAGCAAAAGCCCTCCAAGTTTCTCCAGAGAAGAACAGCTGAAGATGAGAGCTGGATGGCCTGAAAGAGAAACCATTCAGAGGGACACGAGAGCTGCCTTCATGTCAAAAGAGCTGTTCCATGGGAAGGAGAACAGGCCTCTTCTGGGTGGTTATAAAGTGAGAAGAAAAAATTATAAAGAGACAAATTTCTGCTCAGAGGAAGAAGTTTCTGGCATCAGAGTGCTCTGGAGAGGGAAGGAGCGGCTGCTGGCCTGTGAGGCCTATGTCCACTAGTCAGGGGAGCCTGCAGCAGGTGACCCCCGCATGAGGTCAAAGATTGGGCCAGGGGGTCTACAGGTGTTTTCCAGACCTACCTTTCCAACTCTAACAATCTGTGAAGCAATTTTGAGCTGTGTAAAGGCCTGCTCAGTCTTCTGTTAGCTTGGTCATCTAAGGTAGGACAGCTCGAAAGATGTCTCTCAATCAGAACAACTAAAAATGACAGAATGACTGCTGTTAAGTGGCCCTGATGCCCTTTTCATTCATCTAACCTTGTATACAGTAGGTGGAGCACCCTCACACTTTGCCTTGCCCACACTCTGGGAGGTCAGGATCCCCCCGGTTTACAGAGGTGAAGCAAAAGCTCCGGGAAGGTCCTAGTTGAGCGCAGCACTCACAACCAAGGGCAGGAATGAACCTCCTTCCCAATCACAATCCCTTCCCACCGCCCTCTCCCCCAGCTTCCTCCAATCCCTATCTGAGACTCGGCATCCTTACCTTAGGTGACCATTCCCACCCCAACATTTAGCTGCTTATAAAAGTCAGAGGTGAAAAGATACTTGAAAATGCTTTAAACAATGGGAATGGCTTCCTTCCTTCCTTCTCTTGCCTCCCGCCTTCCCTCCTTCGTCCCTTCTCCTCCTTCCTTCCGTCTGTCCCCCTCTCTCTTCTTTTCTTTCCTCCTTAAATGTTTACCGAACAGATTGAGTGTCCCAGGCACTGTCACCATCAGCTGGGATGTCAAGGTGAATAATAAACATTCTTCACCTTCAGGGAGTTGCCAGTTTGCCTGATGGATGCCAACATGCTCAAGAGCAAATCACAGAATAGTCAACAGTGAGAAAATAGAAACGTTCATAACAGAGACTGTATCCGTGTGCAGAACGGATAAGAGGGGAGAGGCTTGCAATTCACTGTCCTCTGCCATGAGCCTGGATCCACCTGCAGGTGCGAACTCTTGCAGACTGTATCTTCTGGGCTCCCTTGACCTAGGCTCTAGGTCCCACCCATGGGAGCACCAGTGAGGGGATGTGGGGAGAGAGAGCATTGTGTGACGTCTCCCCTGCTCCTCCTGCTCCCATGCAGCCTCTCTGGTATTCCTGGGCAGGCCTTTCTCCATGGTTCCAGTTCCCCCTGGGCCTCAATTTCTATTTATCTCCCTTGTCCCTTCATCCTGGAGGTGATAACAGCTTCCAGCTGTCCCGGGTCTCTGGGTGCTCAACATCCCTTGCTCATTCCATCAACCCTGCCCCATCTCTCTGCAGTGTCTTCATAATGTCTCTCCACTGGAACCCTGCGAAGTGACCATCAGGCAGGGTCAAGGTTAGATGACAGCCTGGAGAAAGCAGGGTCATTGCAGTCATCTGAGAGAGGATATGGAGGTGGTGGGGTGAAGAAGAGGCAGCAGAGAGAATCTCCCCAAACAGAAAGCCAAAGATCTTGATTTCAACTTCCACAGGGCAAGGTGCCAGGTGAAATAGGGTCCCATGAGGTTTCTAACTTGGTGGAACATTCCCCAAATGGAGAATACTGGAGGAGAAGTGGGTTCCAGTAAACTGATGAGACCAGTTTTGATCAGCTGAGTTTGAGGTGCCTGTGGGACATCAGGCGAAGATGTCCAGGAGGAAGGTGGATGAAAAGGTTCTGCCCTAAGGATTCAGCCAAGGCCCCAGCATTGCAGAGACAATTCTTCATGTCTGCAGATAATAGAGAAATGCAATAGATTTGCCACAAGCTCATCCCGTTGGTCCTGGGTTAATGATTATTGATATAAAAATAAGTAGAGTTATAATGCCCCAAGATCTCACAGAAGACTCTGTTCAGAAGCTGCTGGCCTTTTGCCTTGATTAATTTGCACCCTTCTTAAAGATGTAGGGGTTTGTTTTTCAAATCCACGATTTTCCCTGGTGTTCCATTTAGTCATTCCTATTTTTCACCATCAGATTGTTTGCTGGGGAAAAGAACAAAAACAGCAACAGATGTCTTTGTTTGGGGGTTTTGCAAAACTCCCTGGTTAAGATAACACTTTCAATTAAAGAAATTATATCATCCAAATACCATATGCCTATAAGCCTGCAATTGCAGAAAACACCTGCTTTCAGAAACTGTTTGGAGCACTCCTCTCACCACCACTCAATAGCTCAGCTGGGCAATGAAATAAGTCTCTTCTCTTCCCTTCTCTGGATTCTTAATGATGTAGTTCAGAACACCAGTGGAGAGGGGTTCCCTCTGAATTGTCCTCCGAGCTCTGCAGACCCGCACCCCTAAGTCCTAAGTCCACACCCACCTACACTCCTGCATTTTTAGAACCTGTGTGCTATTTGTAGCACATCATTGTGGAATAAATTAAGTAATTCACTTCTTTATTCCTTTCTCCCTGTCCCTATCTTTGTTTCTTCTATAGCTCCACATTGTCTAGGAGAATTCTGTGCCACACGGTTGCTAAGCATTCAAAGCAAAAGGCTACCTAAGCCAATTCCCTGCCCTCAGGACAACCACAGTCTAGAGGGGAGATGCCCAAGAGAGGGAGAATTCTAACCCTAGGAAGAGTGTGAGCTTCTTAAGGGCAAGAACCTGCCTCCATCCCACAGTTTTTCACAGTGCCAGGTACTAGATATTCAGTAGATATTTGCTGAATGGAATGTTTATTGAGTGTAGTATGCCTTACCCAGACAAGCAGGCGCCAGGCTACATAAGCAAAAATCATGCTAGAACGCTGAGCGGGAGTGAACGGAGGACTCATTAAGCAGGTAGCAAGTGCCCTGAGAGCTGAAAGGCAATGGAGGGAGGTGCGAGGGCCGGGCCTGCTGGGCTGGAGGAGGCCTGGAGGCATGCAAGTGCTCAGAAAGTCTGAGCTGTGAGCGACCCAACTGGTGGGCCACCAGGAGAGGAGAACCCATGCTCTGGCCCCCGTGTGCAAAGTCTTCAAGGCTTGCTTTGCAGAATCTGAGCTTGGTGGGCCATTGAGGAGCCACTGCAGGGTGTGACAAGTGTAAAGCAGCAGCTCAAATTTACCGTCACAGGCTCCCCCACCCTGTCCTGTGTTGTGAACATTGGACACAAGTCTGACTTGCCTTATTTGACGCTGAGCAATTCCAGGGTGGGAATTTGGACTCGCTATTTATGGAATGTTCATGCATTCCGGGTACTTTCTGCCCAACCAGGTCATGCTCCATCCAGCTCTGGGCCCCAGGAGGCTGACCTTAGAGAGGACACTGGCGGGCTCCTTTGTCCCAGCTCCCAGTTGGGTTCGTCCAGTGGAGGCCACCAGAAGGAGGTCAGATGGGGAGAGGAGGGTGAGGCTGCGGTATTTATACTCCTGGATCCTTTTCTGTCAGGATGCTCTGGGTTATCCACATTCTTCTCCCAAAAGCCACAGCTTTGGAGAATCCACAGGTGTGAGGCTACCTCCTCCTGGCTCCACGCCTGCTCCTGCCCCTCAGCCTTTCAGGCCCGGGGGTGAAAGCTGGGCCCTTCTGCCACATTGACCTTCACCACTTTCTCTGACCCTGCCCGTTACTCTTTCCACCCTCATTCTCCTCCACTTACCCAGCTCGAGTGTTCTAGGACTCGTAAGTTCCCAGCATAGGCCAAGCACACTCTGAGCTGCTTTCTGTACATTTTTTTATGTAATCCTTCCAAACAAACTATCAGGTAAATATTAGTATTTCCAGTTATAGATTAATAAGATATCTGATGCAAGTACAAGTTGGATCTATCAGGTGTAGAACACAAATGTCTTAATGCTATAATTGGGTAAATGAGGTGAAAGCTATGTTGATTAGTAGCATGTAAGCACTCCAATTTGTACAAATAATCAACACAACGAATCCCATAATGGCATAAATTTGTGTATGATCTATGTACAAATGACTTAATAAAAAAATACAATAATTTAAAAAAAGGGACATAATGGACAGTAAAGACTCAGAAGAGTGAGGAGATAGGAGTTGTGGGATAAAAAATTCCATATTGAATATAATGTATCCTATTCAGGTGACAGGTACACTACAAGCCTAGATTTTGCCACTATACAATTTATCCATGTAACAAAAGCCATTTGTAACCCCTAAATCTATTAAAATAACATGATAAACAAGGAAATATACTTGGAGACACAAATACACACAACAAAAGAAGTAAAAGGAGGTATGATGACAATGCCTCATCAAATAGCAAATATCATTGAAGATATAGAAACTATTTTTTATAAATGAAAATTCTTGAATTTATAATATTAAAATACTAAAGTGAAAAATTCATTAGAGGGAGTCAACAATGTATTAGAACTATCAGAAGAAATAATTAGCAAACATACACATAGATTGATCATCATAATAGAGATAGCTCAAGTGCCCAAACATGCATGTAAAGAGAGTGCTAGAAGGTGAAGAACAGGGGTAGAAAGGAAAAGAAAAATATTTGAAGAAATAATGGTCAGGTTGCTCCTAAGATGGCGGCCAAGTAGCAGCTTCTGTGCAGTCGGGCACAGAGAGATTGGGGAGAGAAGACTCCAGGCATCTCTGGCCAGTGGGTTTTGCCCAGAGGCTTCCACTTGGTGACACAAGAAATCAGAAGAGACATCTGGACCCCTCAAGTAGGACAAAAATGGTGGAGAACTGGCAAGTGGTGGGTGTGTTAGTTGGGTTGGAGGCTGCCCACAACTGTAAACATAACAACAGCGAGAGTGCAAGTAGGAAAAGCCATACCTGTGGGCTGTTTTGGTTTTTTTTGGACTTGGGCACTCGATTGAACTGCCTTGGGATATCTTGGGTGGGTGTGTGGATGACTTTGGGCATTGCCTCGAGTCCCGAACTGAGCCTCTGAGCCGGAGGGGAGCTAATATCATTCAGCTGTGGGCTGCCTGTACAGCTACTGTCGGGGAGCTGCCTCTGTGTGTTGCAGAGCCAGGATAGGCCGGGAGACCTTGGCCGAGTAATTTAGTGACTGACCTGCCCAAAGGTGGGGACTGAGATGCTGGAGAAGTGCAGAGACCCAAGTGTTTGGCAAATTAACATCCTCGGCCCTCAGGGACATAGAGGGAGTCTGGTTTTGGTGCACTGGATAAGCAGGCAGCCATGCCAGAAAAGATCCCAGTGATAAGTGCTTTTCTTGGAAAGCTTCTGCTTGGCCAAGGTTTATAGTTTGGAGTGTCTTTTAAGTGGGCTGAAGATACATTTGGGCTCCCAAGCCTGCATGGTCTGAGACACCAGCAGAGGCCTCTAGTCTCCATCTCGAACAGCTGTATTAATTTTGGGATCAACATCTTATACCTTAGAAGATCACCTATTACCTGGACAATATTTAGCAGGATTTATATACTGTTTGGTTGTTTAGTTTGGGTATTTTTTTTCTTAACTTCAACAGGTTCCTTGATATTTATTTTTATATTTTTTTCCTTTTTGCTCTCTTTTCTCCCTTTTTTCTCTATTCTAGTTTAAATACAATCTTCCATTTTTGCCTTCTTTAATACTTAGAATTTCATTTTGGCCAGTGATTCTGCCCCTATTATTTGTTTTTATTCCCCCAATTTTATCCTGTAAGGGTTTTTGCTTGTTTGTTTTGGTTTGATTATAGTATTTTTGTCTTTCCTCTATACCTGGTGGAGGTGGGGTACTGTGTCTGATCCAGCTGGCAAAGAGCTGTTGACCTCAAGAGAACCACCCATCCCAGCACCCTCAGAGGTTGGGGGTTTTTAAGGTTGGGTCAGTACCCTCTATGCACCTATATAATTCCTGTTTCCTTCTTTTGGTGCCTTTCTTCTTTTTGTCAATATTTCCTTTTACTCACCCCCTTTTCTTTCTCTTTTTTCTTTCTTTTTAAAAATCTTTTTTCCCTTCTTGCTCTTCAATCTTTTCATCCTTCTGTTCCAATACCAAAAGGACTCATTAAAACTTTAGGCCAGAGGCACAGTAACTTAAAGAGCAAGGAGAAGTGAATGGAACATTAGGCTAAGAAAACAGATACAAGAAAGCACACATAAAGAAGAATCAGCAGAAAAATCCTGGCAACATAAAATACCAGTTCAGAGTAACCCCTTCTTGGGAAAGCGAGGTAGCTATAGCAGAGGATTCCTCCTATAAAGAAATGTTAGAAATGATAGAAGGGGAATTTAAAATATAGATGATGAAAACAATGAAGGAAATTGTTGAGAAAGTGGAAAATAACCAAAAGGAAATCCAAAACCAGAATCAAATAAGAGATGAATGATACGAAGAATATAGAAAGATACAGTAGAGCTGAAGGAACTGAAGCAGTCAATTAGAGAACTTAAGGATGTAATACAAAGTATCAACAACAGATTAGATCATGCAGAAGAAAAAATCTCAGAGGTAGAGGATAAAGCTCTTGAGATAACTCAGATAGTTAAAGAGGTAGGAAAGAAGAGAGAGAAAAACAGAACTTTCACTGACAGAACTATGGGACTCTATGAAGCGTTCAAATTTATGAGTTATAGATATCCCTGAGAGGGAAGAAGAATGTCCCAGAGGAATGGACACCATTCTAGAGTATATTATCAATGAAAACTTCCCAAGTATCACCAAAGATTTTGACATACTCCTTTCAGAGGGATATCAGTACACTGGTCGCCTCAACTCACATAGAACTTCTCCAAGGCACATTGTGATGGAAACTATCTAAAGTCAAGACAAAAGAAAAGATTCTGTAAGCTGCCAGGAGTAAGTGCCAACTGACCTACAGGGGCAAACTTGTCTGGATGGCTGCGGACTTCTCTAATGAAACTTTTCAAGCCAGAAGACAATGGTTATCTATCTTTAATCTACTTAAAGAAAACAATTTCTAGCCCAGAATTCTATATCCCACTAAGTTAAGCTTTAAAATTGACCCAGAAATTAAATCTTTTATTGATATGTAAACATTGAGGAAATTTGCCACAACTAGACCAGCTTTACAGGAAATATTTCAACCTATCCTACACACTGACCATCACAATGGACCTTCAGCAAAGTAAACACCCAGAAATTAAAGGACAGATCCTAATTTCCACAATGAGGCAAAAGACAAAACTAAGCAATGGACTTTCACACAATAAGATGAGTAGAATACTACCACACTCATCAATTATCTCAATAAATGTCATGGCTTGAATTCCCCACTGAAGAAGTATAGATTGGCTGATTGGATGAAAAAACACAAGCCATCTATTTGCTATCTGCAGGAAACACACCTCACATAAAAATGCTCATTACAACTCAAAGTTAAGGGTTGGCAGTCAATTTTTCATGCAAACAGAATTCTGAAGAAAAGAGGAGTTACAATCTTTTTTTCAGATACATGCGGATTTAAAGGAACCAAAGTCAAAAAACACACTGATAGTCACTTCATATTGGTCAAGGGAAAATTACAACAAAGACATTTCAATTTTAAATATTTATGCTCCCAATTTAATGCTCCTAGATTCTTGAAACAGACCTTGCTTAGTCTGAGCTATATGATATCCTGTAACACCATAATAACAGGGGACTTTAATACCCCTCTCTCAGAGCTGGACAGATCCTCTAAACAGAAATTAAACAAAGATATTAGCGATTTAAATGATACCCTAGAACAACTGTGCTTGATAGATGTATATATAACACTCCATCCCAAAGATTAAGAATATACATTCTTCTCATCATCCCATGGAACATTGTCCAAAATTGATCATATTCTAGGATACAAAATAAACCTTAACAGAATCAAAAGAATTGAAATTCTATCTTGCATCTTCTCAGATCACAAGGCACTAAAAGTGGAACTCAACTCCAACAAAAACTTTCAACTTCACACAAAGTCATGGAAGTTAAACAACCTTATGCTAAATGACAGTTGGATGAAGGAAGAAATACAAAAGTAAATCATTATCTTTCTTAACCATAACAACAATGAAGACAGAAGCTACCAAAAGCTATGGGATACAGCAAAAGCAGTCCTGAGAGGAAAACTTATTGCTTTAGAAGCCTATGTTCGAAAAACAGAAAGAGAGCATATCAACAAACTCACAAGCCATCTGACGGAATTGGAAAAAGAAGAACCATCTAAGTGTAAACCCAGCAGAAGAAAATAAATATCCAAAATTAAATCAGAGATTAATGAAATTGAAAACAAAAGAATCATTCAGAAAATTAATGAAACAAGGAGGTGTTTTTTTGAAAAAATAAATAAAATAGATAAACCTTTGGCCAGACTAACTAGAAATAAAAACGTAAAATCTCTTATAACCTCAATCAGAAATGGTAAATGGGAAATAACAACGGATACCACAGTGATACAAGAGATTATCTCTGAATACTACCAGAAACTTTATGCCCAGAAATTTGACAATGTGAAGGAAATGGCTTAATATTTGGAATCACACCCTCTCCCTTGACTTAGCCCAGATGAAATAGATCTTCTGAACAGACCAATTTCAACCGCTGAGATCAAAGAAATAATAAAAAATCTCCCAACAAAAAACTGTCCTGGTCTGGATGGCTTTACACCAGAATTCTATCAAACCTTCAAAGAAGAGCATATTCCTATACTGCAGAAGTTATTCCAAAAAATTGAGGAGGAAGGAATCTTTCCCAACACGTTCTATGAAGCAAACATTACCCTGATACCAAAACCAGAAAAAGACTCAACTAAAAAGGAGAATTTCAGACCAATTTCACTAATAAATATATATGCAAAAATTCTCAACAAAATCCTAGCCAACAGATTACAGTTTATCATCAAAAAAGTTATACATCATGATTAAGTAGGTTTCATCCTTGGAATGCAAGGCTAGTTTAATAAACACAAGTTTATAAACATTATTCACCATATCAACAGAAGCAAAACCAAAGACTATATGATCCTCTTAATAGATGCAGAAAAAGCATTTGATAAAATCCAGCATCCTTTTCTAATAAGAACACTGAGGAGTATAGGCATAGGTGGCACATTTCTTAAACTGATTGAAGCTATCTACAACAAACCCATAGCTAATATTTTACTGAATGGAGTAAAACTGAAAGTTTTTCCTCTTAGAACTGGAATCAGACAAAGTTGTCCTCTGTCACCATTACTATTCAACACATTGCTGGAAGTTCTAGCCTATACTATTAGATAAGACAAGAAAATAAAGGGCATCCCAATCGGAGCAGAGGAGATCAAACTCTCCCTCTTTGCTGATGATATGATCATATACTTAGAGAACCCTATAGACTCAACCACAAGACTCTTGGAAGTCATTAAAAAATACAGTAATGTCTCAGGATATAAAATCAATGTCTATAAGCCAAGAAGAGAAGGTAATTAAAGACACAACTCCTTCACCATAACCCCCCCAAAAATGAAATACTTAGAAATATACCCAACAAAAGTGGTGGAGGACCTCTAAAAAAGAAAATTATGAAAACTTAAGAAAGGAAATAGCAGAGGACTTTAACAAATGGAAGAACATACCATGCTCAAGGCTGGGAAGAATCAACATTGTTGAAATGTCTATCTTTCCCAGAGCAATTTACCAATTCAATGCCATCCCTATTAAAATACCAACATCCTATTTCCAAGACTTGGAAAAAATGATTCTGCATTTTGTATGGAACCAGAAAAAAACACGGTATAGCTAAGGCAGTTCTTAGTAATGAGAAAAAAAGCTGGGGGTGTCACCATACCAGATTTTTGTCTGTACTACAAGGCCATAGTGGTCAAGACAGCTTGGTAATGGCACAAAAAAAGACACATTGACATATGGAATCGAACAGAAAACCAGGAAATTAAACCAGCAACTTACAGCCACCTAATCTTCGATAAATCTAACAAGAATGCCCACTGGGGGAAAGACTCCGTATTCAATAAATGGTGCTGAGAGAATTGGATATCTACAGTAAAAGACTGAAACATGACCCATACCTTTCTCTACTCACAAAAATTGATTCAAGATGGATAAAGGACTTAAATTTAAGGCATGAAATGGTAAAAAATCCTCAAGGAAAGAATAGGAAAAACACTGGAAGATATCTGCCTGGGGAAAGACTTTATGAAGAAGACTTCCATGGTAGTAGTAACAACAGCAACAATAGGCAAATGGGATTTAATTAAATTGAAAAGCTTCTGTATAGCCCAGGAGACAACAACCAAAGCAAATAGACAACCCAATGGGGAAGCATATTTGCTTATCTTGAATCCAATAAAAGCTTAATAATTAGAATCTGTACAGAACTTCAATTAATCCACAAGAAAAAAACCAACAGTCCCATATATCAATGGGGAAGAGAGATGAACAGAGCTACTCTGAAGAAGACACTTGAATGGGTAGCATACACATGAAAAAATGCTCATCATTCCTTATTATTAGAGAAATGCAAATTAAAACCACCCTAAGATATCATCTAACCCCAGTGAGAATGGCCTATATCACAAAATCTCAAAACTACAGATGCTGGTATGGATGTGGAGATAAAGAAACACTTTTACACTGCTGGAGGGACTGTAATCTTATACTTTTTTGGAACGAAGTATGGAGAAACCTCAAAGAACTCGACCTTGACCTCCCGTTTGATCCTGCAATCCCATTACTGGCTATCTTTCCAGAATGGAAAAAAAAAAAAAAAAAACCAACCTTTTATTATAAAGATACTTGTACTAGGCTGTTTATTGCAGCCCAATTTACAATTGGTAAAATGTGGAAACAGCCTAAATGTTCTTCAACCCAGGAATGGATTGGCAAGCTGTGGTATATGTATACCATGGAATATTTTTCAGCCATTAAAAAAATGGAGGTTTTGCAGCATTTGTATTCACCTGGATGGAGGTGAAATACATTATCCTTAGTGAAGCATCACAGGAATGCAGAAGTATGAATCCTATGTATTCAACTGTGATATGAGGAAAATTAATGACAATTAATGACATGGTGGAGTATGGGGGTAGGGGCGAACATACAGAGAAGGAGGGAGGGGGTGAGGGTAAGGCACAGAAAAAAAAAAAAAAAAAGGCCACAACACCCGGCCATTTTTTGGTTGCAGCCAGCATTGTTGTTTGGCAGACCTGGGCTGGATTTGAACCTGCCAGCTCAGGTGTACGTGGTTGGCGCCTTAGCCCGTTGAGCCACAGGCACTGAGCCATTCCACTTGTTCTTTTCTTATTAATAAGTTTGAGTTATCTGTGGATGATGGTTATCAGACCTTTGTTGGAAACATAACCTGCAGATACCATCTAACTCTAGTAAGAGTAGCCCACATAACAAAATCCCAAAACTATAGATGTTGGCGTGGATGTGGAGAAAAGGGAACACTTTTCCACTGCTGGTGGGAATGCAAACTAATACGTTCCTTTTGGAAAGAAGTTTGGAGAACACTCAGGGATCTAAAAATTGACCTGCCGTTGGATCCTGCAATTCCTCTACTAGGAGTATATCCAAAAGACCAAAAATCACTTTTCAAAAAAGATATTTGCACCAGATTATTCATTATAGCTCAATTTGTAATAGCCAAGTCATGGAAGAAGCCCAAGTGCCCATCTATCCATGAATGGATTAATAAATTGTGGTATATGTATACCATGGAATACTATGCAACCTTAAAATAAGATAGAGCCTTTACCTCTTTTATGTTTACATGGAGAGACTTGGAACATATTCTCCTGAGTAAAGTATCTCAAGAATGGAGGAAAAAGCATCCAATGTACTCAGTACCTCTATGAAACCAACTTACATTTACTCTCACTTTGTTATGAAAGATAGAACACCACTATAGCCCAGAATGAAGGAGAGAAATGGAATGGGAAGGGAGGGGAGGTTTGATAGAGGGAAGGTAAAAGGCAGGACCACACCTATGAAGCATATTGCAAGGGTACAAGTCAAATCTGTCAAATGTATAACATAAATGTCTCAACACAATAATCAAGTAAATGAGGCAAAAGCTATGTTGATTGGTTTGATGTAATCATGTCAGATTGTATAAAAAAAATCAAAATCAACACATGGTATACCACATATGCATAAATGTATTCATAATCTATATGTATTTGACTTAATAAAAAAATAGAAAGAAAATGTGGAATCTGACTCCTGTGTTAAAACACGTGTGATTTTTCAGGCCTGACCATAGGCAATTATAAAGGTTTTCCTTGGCAGATCTCATGGGAGAAAGCTGCAGGCAATTACAACTGCTCTACTTGGCAGACCTCACAGTAGAAAGCTACTTTTCCTACACTAGACTTGTACAATCACTGCTTTGCAGTCTTTAAAGTGAGTTTCTATGAAGGAATCAGGTCCCCTGGCTAGACATGCTCTAACGCAGATTTGCATTCTTAGCCCAGTTGCCTCCATCTTGAGTTCTCTTTGCAGATGCCTTTAGCAGAGACCTACCTCAGACACCTTTGCTGGAATTTCCTTTTGTGAGGGAGGGAGAAGGAACCTTTGAGTTACTCTTACTTCATTTTAAAATATGTACTCAGTACCTTTCCACTCCAACCCCTCCTTCTTTCCCACTCCCCAGCCCCTGGATTCATAAAACTTCAAGTGCATTTTATTCAGGTCCTGTCATTAGTGAGACAACCTCTACATCTCTTCCCACCCAAAAAAGCCTTACCCTATGCTTCTCCATGAGAAAAAAAAAAAAAAAAAAAAAAAAAACGGGAGGGAGTCACCACATTGTCTGAGTTACTTTTTTGCTTACCTTATTGTAACAACTGATTACAGCCTTGACTGTTACTTTCATTTTGATTTGTTCTCTTAAGCATCTACTCTGAAATCTACAGCTCAGCTCACTTTCCAGCTCAGCTGAGCTCCTGACATACTGGCACAGTGAGACAGGTCATCAACCACAATGCCATTCTGGAAAAGGCAAAGTCTGCAGATCCCACATGGTCCTTGTTGTAGTTTGCTTTGTGCTGCTATAACAGAATACCACACACTAGATAATTTATAAAAAAAAAAATTATTTCTCATGGTTCTGGAATCTGGGAAGTCCAAGATCGTGGGGCCACATCTAGCAAGAGACTTCTTACTACATTATAGAATGGCTAGAGGTATCACATGGTGAAAGAGCAAAAGATCAAACTTTCAGCCTCAAGACCTTTTATAACTGGCATTCATGAGGGTGGACTCCCTCATAACTTCCCGTTGTGTCCTAACTCTCAGCAGTATTGCATTGGGGACTAAGTTCTAAACACATGGTTTTTGAGAGACACATTCAAATTGTAACATTTCATTCCTGCCCCCCCCCAATTTGTGTCCTTCTCACATACAAAATATATTCATTACATTCCAATAGACCCAAAGTTTAACTCATTCCAGCACCAACTCAAAAGCCCAAAGTTTAAAGTTCCATCTAAATTAGATATGAGACTCAAGGCACAATTCATCTTGAGGCAAACTCTTCCCCAGCTGTGAGCCTCTGAAATCAAACAAGTTGTCTACTTCTAAAATACAATGGTGAAACAGGCATAGGATATGCATTCCCATTTTAACAGGGAGAAATAGGCAAGAAAGAAGAGGTATTGGAACCAAGTAAGTCTAAAACCCTAAAAGGAAAACAGCATTAAATCTTAAAATGCCAGAATAATCTCCTTGACTCCATGTTCTACACCTTGGGCAAACTGGTGAGTGTTAGGCCTCCAAGGCTTCAGCATCCCTGATCCTATTGGGTTTTCTGGGTTCAGCCTACACAGAAACTCTCATGGATCAGAGTCTCATGCCTGCAGCTTCTCCAGGATAAAATTGCACACTGATTTCCCTATAGTCCTAGGGTCTCAGGGGCTGTCTCACTTCTAAAAATCCACTGGGCATTGTCATAGTTGGGGCTCTCCATAGTCACTCCACCTGTGTATAAATTTTCTTTCTAGGTCCCCAGGCTGTATACAGCATCCTTTGAAATCTAGGTGGAAGTCACGATGGCCCCACAGCTCCTGTATTCTGCACACCTGAAGAAGTAGGTAGATGCCACCAATTTATGTCTTATACCTTTTGAAGTGATGGGACAGGCCACATCTAGGCTGACTTAAGCCATAGTCACAGGAGGACACTACCTAGGGATTTGGGGAGTACAGCAGGGAATAAATTCTCAGGTTCCATGTCTACCTCTCTGGAAATCTTGCCCTCAAGGTGCTTGCATGCCTTCAAGATCTCTGAAATGCTCTGGGGTCCTTGTCCCATTGTCTTGATGAATAGAACCTAGCTTCCTTCTATCCATATTAACCTCCTTACCAAATGGTTGCTTGGTCACACTCAGTATTCTCTCCCAACCATGCCTTTTTATTCTTTACATGACCAGGCTAAGTTTTCCAAATCTTTCCATTCTGATTCCCCTTTCATTATAAATTCCATCTTTAAGCCATTTCTCTTTTTTTCTCATTTTACATGACCAGGCTAAGTTTTCCAAATCTTTCTATTCTGATTCCCCTTTCATTATAAATTCCATCTTTAAGCTATTTCTCTTTTTTTCTCATTTTACCATAAGGGGCCAAAAAAAGACTTGCAGCACCTTGAATGTTTTGCTGCTCATATATTTCTTCTGCAAGATGTCCTAGTTTCTTGTTCTTAATTTCTGCCTTCCACAAAGTCCTAGAACACAGACACAATTATGCCACGTTCTTTGCAACTGTATAACAAGAGCGACCTTTATTCTAGCTTCCAATACATTGTTTCTCATTTTCATCCAACACCTCATTAGAATAGCTTTTGCTTCCCATATTTCTACAAGCATTCTGATTATAATTATATAAGTAATCTCCAAGAAGTTCCAAATTTCTGTACATTTCTTATCATCTTTTGAGCACTCATACAAATTACATTTAAAACTCTGTTCCTGGTGATATAGCCTTTTTCTAACCTGCTCCTCCAAACTCCTCCAGCCTCTGCTCATTACCCAGTTCCAAAGTCACTTACACATTTTCAGGTTATTTGTTACAGCAACAACCCACTCCTCTGCACCAATTTTCTGTCTTGGTTCATTTTGTGCTGCTATAACAGAATGCCACAGACTAGGTAATTTATAAAGAACAGAGATTTATTTCCTGTATTTCCTGTTATGGAAGCTGAGAAGTCTAAGGTCAAGGGACCACATCTGGTGAGGAGCTTCTCACTGTGTTATAACATGGCAGAAGGCATCATGTGGTGAGAGATAGCAACAAATCAAACTTGCACCTTCTTATACGTGTATTCAGCCTTAATACATTCATGAGAAAGAAGGCCTCATGACCTACACACCCACAGGCCACAACTGCCAAGAGTGTCACATTAGGAAATCAGTTTCCAATATGTGTGTTATGGGGGAACACATTCAAATCAGAACAGTTCCTTTGGGAGATATAATCTACAGGGCGTATTAGGAGGGTGATAGTGGATTGTTTGCAAGAGTCTGTTGTTGGGGGCACTCAAAAGAAGAAAGTTTGTGGTAACACACCCCACACCATGACACTCTTCCTTATTAATTTTAGCTAAATCATCTTTGGAGATGATCTAAATAAGTTTCTAAGGTCTTATCAAGTGATCTAAATAAGTTTCTAAGGTCTTATTGCTAACCATGTATATGGAGTGTAAGAGGAAGCAATGAGACATTCCTAGGAGATGTTAATAGATTTTTATATAAACTTTTCAGTTACAAGGCAGGCCGTTAGGCTTTCTCTTTAGTCCCTGACACCTCAGCTGAACTCACCTGGTCGGTCAGACATGGGATCCAGTAGAGGAATTCAGAGAAAGCTAGAGAGCAGTATCCTAGCCACTACTTAGGGCTCTCTGATAGTGGAACCAGAGCTGGGGGTGGGGGCTACCTCACAAACTGATTAACTCTAAATATGGACCTGGTTCCAATAAACACCCTGTAGTTCAAGTTGTTGGGACTCCAAAAGAAAAATGTATTACCCTTTGATCACTTTTCCCAGCATCCCTGATAAGACCTCAGAAACTTATTTAGATCATCTCCCATGGTGATTTGCCTAAAATTAATAAGGGAGAGTGTCATGGTGTGGGGTGTGTTACCACAAACTTTCTTCTTTAGAATGCCCCCAACAACAGCTGTTTTCAGTATAACACAATGCAAACAGCATCATCGAGAACAGCTGTGGTCATCTGGGTGCCATACCCCTCCAGGGAAACCCAGACTTTGCTTAAACAAGCCTGCCTTCATGCTCCCAGGAGTCCCAGCCTAGAAACAGCTGTTCACCTCAGCCCATTGCTCTATCCATTCTCTGCTTCCCCTTTCTCTCCCCAGAAAACTTACAGCAAAATCCAGGCAGGTAGGTAATTCTCCTTGAGTCTGCACATTGGGAGCCCCTGTGACTGATGCAGGTACTGTTCTCTCCACTCCTCCCTATAAATTTAGGGATAGATCAAAAGGCCCAACAGCTTTTGCCCAGCTTTGAAAAACAAACAAGACTAGGGATTAAGCCAATGTTCTTCTGTCCTTAGGGAAGATGAGTTCCTATGCAAAGGTTAAAATTCAATAGAAAAATGAAAGAGTTAAACTTCTTGCCTTTTCGGTATTATTTCATAAGTGATAGGAGTCCTTATAGCCTCTGGCACCAAGATGAGGGAACGGTAGATAATACCTGTGGGTTTGGAGTATAAAGCCACCACCACAAAAAGTCTTTCCCAGCCCTGACTATGGGTAGGTCCCTGTGGGCTCCTGTAAACTTTTAGTTTTATTGACCTAAGTATTGGAGGTATTATCAATATTGATACATCATTATATGTACAACTCTCCTGACATTCGTCTCCAAGTCCTTACAGCCTTATAGTAATTTTTACAGTTAGGGGTACTTAACATGGGCATGTAGAAAACTGTAAGCCTATCTGACTCATAGGTTAGAGCTAACGTCATGGTCATTTGATAAAGCCTTTGGAAAGCCTCAGACTGGCATAAAAACAAGTTATCCAGTGGGACCAAGGAATTTAGATAGAAATCAGTTCTGTTCCTGGTAAGCTTTTTGTTATACAGATGTTCACAAGAAAGACTCCTATGCAGACAAGGGAAAACACAATAAATGAGCAGACTGTCCCTGTTAGTAAATTGCAGGGACTGGAGTGCCCTCTGCTCCAGAGGAGGTAGATATATGACAGAGCACCTCCTGAATCCATAAGAGGATGACCCATAAAAATCCAGGCATCATGTCAGACTTGGCCAACCCACATGGACTGCTGTTGTAGTCAGAAAATGACAAAGCATCATGGAAAATCTGTCCTTCCAGCCAAACAATGGCCAAGGCTAAGAACACTATCCAGGGGCTTGGCACCTATAGCTAAGTGAGTAGGGTGCCAGCCACATACACTAAGGTTGGGGAGTTCAATCCCGGGCCAGGCCTGCTAAACAACAATGACAACTGCAACCAAAAAATAGCTGAGTGTCATGGCAGGTGCCTGTAGTCCCAGCTACTTGGGAGACTGAGGCAAGAGAATCACTTAAGCCCAAGAGTTTGAGCTTGCTGTGAGCTGTGACTCCACAGCTCTCTACAGAGGGTGACATAGTAAGACTATCTCAAAACAACAACAAAAAAAACAAAAACACTATCCAGGGGCAGATACTCCAAGACAATTAATTCACAACATTCTTAACAGGTTAATAACATACCTAGAAATTTTCGCTGGATCCTGACTGCAGATGACACTTTCATCAGTGTCTGTCTTAGCCAACCCTGTGTTTTCCACTGACTTGGGCCACACTATCCAGAACCTGAAAAATGCCATTTGTTTCCTGTTCAGGGTTCCTGAAAGCATTACATCTAATAATGGCTTCAAATTTGTGACCAAAACTATAGTTTGGTGTCCAACAGGATATATGATAGACTCTTCATTCTTCATATAACCCCCAAGACACAAGGGTAATTGAAAGACTAAAGGACAATTAAAGAGCAAGTTTTACCAGCAATTCTCTAAAGCACATTTCTAATTGGTGCTCTGCATTTAATCAAGCCGTCTTCCCCCTTCCTTCAATAATACACCCCTTTTTTACAGTATCATCTACTCTTTTTGATAAATCCAAACATATGGGAAATTAAAATGACTATTAAATAGCAACAAATAAAGAATTCTAAAATCTTCTAAAATTTCAGAGCTTTGTGCCACCCAGTTCTTAAACATGATTGTTTTCTCGGTTATGAATGTTTTTCTATAAAAATACATTGTTCCTCTTGCGTACAATCTTTCTGGACAAAAGGCTAAGATGAATGTTTATCAAATAATATTTTTTTTAATGTTAAGTTTTGTGTACTGTAAGAGACACCTAGGCAAGAAGAGAAAAAACAAGCCAAAACCCTACCATCTGGAGAGATGCAGGGAAAGGAGAAGGACACTAATGTTCTTGGTTCTGGAACTGCTCCTAAACATTTTCCTCTTCCTGAAAAAAACAAAACAAACAAACAAAAAAAACTCCTTCAGTATTGCCTTTCTAAGCTACTGTGAGTGTTTTAGCTTCAGATTCACTACTGATCTTACCTAACAATGTTTATGAGACAATCATATCTCCTGCATTGTTCACTAAGAAAAGAAACCTCCAGATGTTGTCCATGATCAGAAGGCTGATAAACTGAGGTTATGGAGAAACAAAACTGTTTAATACTGACGGCTTTGGGCAATACATCTAAAAGCAAGAACTGAACTGAATTATTCAGACTGGAAGAGGGATCTTTTTTGAAAGCTCTCTTTTTTTTTCTTTTAATTAATTTATTTTTATTGTTGGGGATTCATTGAGGGTACAAAAACCCAGGTTACACTGAATTTGTCAGGTAAAGTCCCTTTTACAATTGTGCCTTGCCCCCAAAAGGTGTGTCACACACTAAGACCCACACCCTCTCCCTCCTTCCGTCTCTCTGCTCTTCGTTTCCCCCACCCCTCCCTCCTTCTCTCTCTCTCTCTGCTTGCCCCTTCCGCCACCCCCCACCATCTACTAGGTCATTAATTGTCCTCATATCAAAATTGAGTACATAGGATTCTTGCTTCTCCACTTTTGTGATGCTTTACTAAGAATAATGTGTTCCACCTCCATCCAGGTTGATACAAAGGATGTAAAGTCTCCATCTTTTAAAATGGCTGACTAGTATTCCGTGGTATATAGTTACCACAGCTGTTAATCCATTCCTGGGTTGGTGGGCATTTAGGGTGTTTCCACATTTTGGCGATTGTAAATTGAGCTGTGATAAACAGTCTAGTGCAAGTGTCCTTATGATAAAAGGATTTTTTTCCTTCTGGGTAGATGCCCAGTAATGGAATTGCAGGATCAAATGGGAGGTCTAGCTTGAGTTCTTTGCGGTTTCCCCATACTTCCTTCCAAAAAGGTTGTATTACTTTGTAGCCCCACCAGCAGTGCAAAAGGGTTCCTTTCTCTCCACATCCATGCCAGCATCTGAAGTTTTGAGATTTTGTCATGTGGGACATTCCCCCTGAGGTTAGATGAATCTCAGGGTGGTTTTGATTTGCATTTCTCTGATAATTAGGGATGATGAACATTTTTTCATATATTTGCTAGCCATTCATCTGTCTTCTTTAGAGAAGGTTCTATTCATCTTTTGCCCATTGATATATGGGATTGTTGGCTTTTTTCATGTGGATTAATTTGAGTTCTCTATAGATCCTAGTTATCAAGCTTTGATCTGATTCAAAATATGCAAATATCCTTTCCCAGTGTGTAGGTTATCTATTTGCTTTAGTTGTTGTCTCCTTAGCTGTATAGAAGCTTTTCAGTTTAATTAAGTCCCATTTGTTTATTTTTGCCACAGCAGTCTTCTTCATAAAGTCTTTCCCCATATTGATACCTTCCAATGTTTTTCCTATGCTTTCTTTGAGGATTTTTATTATTTCATGCCTTAAATTTAAGTCCTTTATTCATCTTGAATCAATTTTAGCAAATGGAGAAAGGTGCGGATTCAGTTTCAGTCTTTTACAAGTTCTAGTTCTCCCAGCACAATTTATTGACTAGGGAGTCTTTCCCCCAGTGTATGTTCTTGTTTGGTTTATCAAAAGATTAGGCGATTATAAGATGTTAATTTCATTTCCTGGTTTTCTATTCATTTCCAAATGTCTATGTCTCTATTTTTGTGCCAGTACCATGCTGTCTTGACCTCTATGGCTATGGAGTACAACCTAAAATCTGGTATGGTGATGCCCCCAGATTTGTTTTTGTTACTAAGAACTGCCTTAGCTATATGAATTTTTTGTTTGGTTCCGTTCAAAATGCAGAATCATTTTTTCCAAGTCTTGAAAGTACAATGTTGATATTTTAATAAGGATGGCATTGAATCAGTAGATTGCTTTGGGAAGTATAGACATTTTAACAATGTTGATTCTTCCCAGCCATGAGCATGGTATGTTCTTCCATTTGTTAATATCCTCTGCTATTTCCTTTGTTAGGGTTTCATAATTTTCTTTATAGAGGGCCTTCCCCTCTTTTGTTAGGTATATTCCTAGGTATTGCATTTTCTTTGAAGCTATGGTGAAGGGAGTTGTGTCCTTAATTAACCTCTCATCTTGGCTGTTATTGGCATATACAAAGACTACTGACTTGTGGACATTGAGTTTATATCCTGAGACATTATTGTATTTTTTGTTGACTTCTAGGAGTCTTGAGGTTGAGTCTTTGGGGTTCTCTAAGTTAAGATCATATCATCAGCAAAGAGGGAAGAGTTTGGCCTCTTCTGCTCCCGTTTGGATGCCCATAATTTCCTTCTCTTGCCTAACATTGAAAGCTCTCTTAACTGCTTGATTAATGTGTGTCTAACTTGGTATGACCTAACATTGTAAAGTCTTTGTTTAGAGGAACCATATATGCCCTTTTGGATTATATTTCTTATGTATGCAGCCTAACTATCATGACACCATCTCAACCCTGAAAGCCATTCAGGTCAAATTCAGTTTAATGTAGACTGCAACTCCCTCCAGAGATTGAAATGCATTGACAATACCTGGCCAGGGCCTGCTGAACAACAATGACAACTGCAACAAAAAATAGCCATGCATTGTGGTGGGTGCCTATAGTCCCAGCTACTTGGGAGGTGGAGGCAAGAGAATCACTTAAGCTTAAGAGTCAGAGATTGCTATGAGCTGTGATACCATGGCACTATACTTAGGGCAACCTAATGAGACTCTGGTTTGGTGGTCTGCTGGTTTGTTATTATTTCCTATATGTAAGGGGAATTCAGGTGCATTTCCTGATGCCTGAGCAGCTTTGGGGTATGCAATGTATATTGTTGCTGTATCTACTTTGTAACACTGCTCTTATAAAAATGTAAAGCTGATGAAAATCAAGTGTAATAAAAAATGTCAAATTGGAGTGTCCCTGTGTCTCTTTGGGTTATATGTTTTTATGTGGTATAAAGTTTGCCATAGAACATCTTTTCACTGAGGACATGGATGACATTCTATCACGGGCAACACCCTTTTAATTATTATTAATAACACCATCCCTTGGGCACCTTGTTTGTGTCTAGGTAAAGGCAACAACTTGTTGGATTACCAGGTAAATAGAAGTGTCCTACACAGGAGGATACATTGACTTTGGGTTTTATATGGAAGTGTAAATACTGTTTCCTAAAATCAGTGTCTTCTCCCTAGAGACAGAAACCCATCATTAACTTTGGATACTATAAACAACAAGATGTTATAAGCTCTAGGAGATAAATAGATCCATGTATAATTACTTGCAAAGCTTTTTTTATATTTCAAATTATTAAGAGGGTATGAATGTTTTAGGTTACAAGGATCCCATTGATAAAGCTTGAGTTCCTGGCTATCAGTGTGCCCATCACCCAATTTGTGTTTATTGTTCCCATTATATAGATTTTTTATCCCTTTCCTCCCCTTGCTTAATTTCCACTGAGTTTTACTTCCATGGTGCAAATGTATGCTTATTGGTAAACTCCAGTTTAATAGTGAATACATGGGGTGTTTGTTTCTCCATTTGGGCGATACTCTACTTAAGAAAATGCTCTCCAGTTCCAACCAGATTGTTGCAAAAGGTATTAATTTAACATTTTTTATGGCTTAGTAGTACACCATGGTATACATATATCACATTTTACTAATCCACTCATGAATTGATGGGTGCTAGAGTTGATTACACATCTTTGCAATTGTGAATTGTGCTGCAACAAACATTTAATTGTAGGTATCTTTTTGATTAAAAAAAATTCGTTTCCTTTAGGTAGATACCCTAATAGTGGGATTGATGGATTGAATGGTAGGTTACCTTTAGTTCTTCCCGTAATTTCCATACTGTTTTCCATCAGAGATGTACTGATTTTCAGTCCCACTAAAAGTGTATAGGCATTCCTTTTTCTGCATCCACACCTTCATCTATTGCTTTTGGACTTTTTAATAAAAACCATTCTAACTGGAGTAAGGTAGTATTTCATTGTGGTTTTAATTTGCATTTATGGGATGATTAGTGATATTGAGCATTTTTTCATTTTTTTAATGGAACTTTTTTTTTTTAATTGTTGAATCACTGCTGATTACATTAGTGTAATCAAGGGGTACAATGTGCTGGTTTCATATACACTCTGAAACATTCTCATCAAACTGTTTGACATAGCCATCATGTCATTTTCTTACTTATTGTATGAAGACATTTGTATTCTGCATTTAGTAAGTTTCACCTGAACCCATCTAAGATGCACCATAGGTGTGGCCTCCCATTTACCCTCCCTCCACCTATCCTCCCCCTCCCTTCCCCTACCTTGCCACTTTCCCCATATTATTATGCTATAATTGGGATATAGCTTTCATATGAAAGCTATAATAAATTAGCTTCATAGTAGGGCTGAGTACATTGGATACTTTTTCTTCCATTCTTGAGATACTTTGCTAAGAAGAATATGTTCCAGCTCCATCCATGTAAACATGAAAGAGGTAAAGTCTCCATCTTTCTTTAAGGCTGCACAATGTTCCATGGTATACATGTACCACAATTTAAATATTAATCCTCCCATGAAAGGATGAGGTCTTAATTTAAATTGAACTATTTGAAAAACAATGATAAGCCTTAATGAAAGATAAACAGGCCAATATAGCTCTGATCTTTGCTTTCATACCTGTCAATCAAGGTTGTATTCTTTGTTTGTTGGGTTATTTATTTATTTAGGAAAGTCTTGCTCTGTCACCTGGGCTAGAGCATCGATGGTGTCATTATAGCTTACTATAGCTTACTGTAACCTCCAGCTCCTGGGTTCAAATGATCCTCCTGCCCCAGCCTCCCCAGTAGCTGGGACTAGCAGTGCATATCACCACCACGTCTGGCTACTTTATTTTTTATAAAGATGAAGTCATGCTCTTGCTGTGGCTGGTCTTGAACTCCTAACCTCAAGGGATCCTCCTGGGTTAGCCTCGCACAGAGTTAGATTACAGGTGTGAGCCACTGTGCCCAACCTCGTAGCTTCTTTTTAATTTGTGTATCTGCTTTAGTTTCTCCATCAATAAAATGAGAAACTTTTTTTTTTTTTTTAAGTATAGGAAATGCCAATATGTGAAAGACACCTGTCACTCTGAAAACCGAGAATTAACATTGAGGATAGTTTTCTCTAAAGTTGCTCTTTCACCTGTCCTAGGAAAATGAAGAAAATAGTCACTTTTTGAAAGAGTATCAATATGTGTGTTTTTCTTGGGGAAAAACAGTCAAGATAATATTCACAATTAGGATGGTATCTCAGTTATATTTGGTAACTTATAAAGGCACGCCCACAGAGCCTACATGCCTGCCCTGTGTGGAAGGCAGACGCCAAATTAAGGCAGCATATTTTTATTTATTAATGATGAATACTTCTAGGTTTTGACAAACTGTAATTATGTGACATGGCAGATATTAAATTCATGTAATGCTGGTTTACTTCTTCCAGGTATGCTGTGGGTTTGTATTTACAAAAACTCTTCTATATCCTGACCTTGAAATTAGGCATAGCCATGGGACTCATTTTGCCCTCCATCCTCCCCCTCAAAAAAAGTGAATGCAGGGCAGTGCCTGTGGCTCAAAGGAGTAGGGTGCCCCATACTCAGCCCCATATGCCAGAGGTGGCGGGTTCAAACCCAGCCCCTGCCAAAAACTGCAAAAAAAAATTTTAAAGTGAATGGAAATGATAGTTTCAATTTTGGGCAGAGCATTTCGTGAGCCATGACCCTCCCTCTCTCCTCTCCTGCCATGGCTATTGTGAATGCTCTGGGTGGTATGAGAAGTTACTTTGAGCCATGACGTGGAAGACAACTGTCCCCATGAGTGGCCTTGACCCAAAGCAAGTTTTGCACATATAAGTAATTTCGTACATTACTCTGAGGCCTGAATATTTGGGAATCCATTATTAGTGTAGGATAACTCAGCCTATCTTGACTAATGAATGGGGACATGAAACGTGCTAATCCATTCGTCCCCAAAGTTGCACTTTGAGGACACAGGTGCAGCCTCTGTGTTCAAGCACAGCAATTAAGAAAAAAGGTCAAGTTCCCCAATTTTGAGATCACTTACATAGTTTTCCTCTTAAGGCAGTACTCTAGCCACTGGAAATATGAAGGGATATAAACTCATGATTAGATTTTCTCCTCTCTAAGTGGAAAGTCAAACCTCATAATCTCATTATCAAACGAGAAATACAAATAATGAGTGTCTTGGTGGACTCTAAACAGATGAAAGCTATTTTTCAATTACAATCTATTTTTTGTTTTTTACATCATGATAGTTAAATCTGTCATTATGTCCTTGAGGTTTTAGAGTGAGTTTCTCTTGAGTCCCATTTCATTTCTAACATACAAATAATATTTTCATAATATTTTCAGTCAAGAGAGACTTTTGTGTGAATTGTCAGTGAGGAGAGACTTGTGTGTGTTTGCTTGTTACCGTATGAGATTCTAATTATAGTTCTCTTTTTTAAAGCCCTCCTGGAAAGTTGCATTTGGAGTATTCTCAAATTATAGATTATGTGATGTACTTAAAATTCATACATAGGACTCTCGTAGCATCTCAAGGGTACAGATCGTTCCCCTTTGAGCAGATGAAATAAGGTCCCATTTTTGGACCTTCCCATTGCCAAGACACATTAAACCACCATGGACAGAAAATATAAATAGCAATTACAAATAAAGCTCCATGTCAAAAGTCAGAAGAGCAAACAGCCTGATTTTCAGCTGTCATAGTACAAGTTTGCTTTGCCTTTGATCTATTTGTCACATTGGTAACATCATGAAGCCTGCTTCAGGCATTATTACAGCAAAGACTGATTTGTATCACTACTAATTTCTCTTTGACAATGCTAAACAGGAAAGTTAAATTATTAGATAGAATGGAAAAATTCTCAACCCTTGACTCCTTTTTCTCTACGACTAACTTTTTCTTCTATCTGGGATAAACGTAGTTCATAATGCTTCACTTCTAGCCGGAAGATTATAAAACCTTAAGAATTTTAAGTTATTTGTTTTTGTTACTGTTAAAGGAGTAAATTGGAAGAAATGTTACCAATTACTCTCTTTATATTCAATATTTTTCTTATTATGTAAGCAAAATATCCTTAATTTAGAAATTTATTAAAGTTTAAAATATTAATAAAATAGCCAAGAGAAAGTGGAAGCTTAATCCTCATAAAATCACCTAAATGACATTTCCCTTCAGTTCTATTTCTATGAGGTTGATTTTAATTCCTATATAGATTTCTATTCTGCAATCTTCTGAAGACAAAATTCATGCCTTTAATTCTTTGAAATCATAACTTTGAATGATATGTAATATTCAGTTATTATATCTGTAGGATTTATGCATTTGTTTTTCTTAGTTACATAGTTTTATGTTTATAAATAATCTAATAGTTAATAATCTCATGTTTATCTTTGAAGATAATAAAGAAATCTATTGATAAGATTCTAAAAAGTATGATCCATGTGCTTGAAAAATATAAGGATCATGAAACACATTTTCAAATTTCTCTTGACAAAATATTATAATGATTTACTCCCCCCACTATTTATTAGTTTATTTATTGTTCATTGTATCCATGATGTTATAAGCATTGAGTGGAAAATAAGGTGTAACTAGTGATGCAACAAAATTTGACTTCAGGAGTTATTTGCCCAAATTTTGTTATGTCTTTGGCTTTGTTCTTGGAGTATTAAATCTGAAGGCACTCAGAAATGATGGTTCTAGCACTCCCAAACTTTAGTAGGGTCAATGATTATGTCATTGTATACATTACTAGCTATATCTAATCCACTTAACAGTGTCAGGAATATGGGGCAAAAATGTCCCATTTGGGGCTTTACTGAATATTTGGAATTTAGTTCCAAATACTATAAATAGACCTCTCCAGTACAGCTTGAAGTGAAAAATTCTTTCATAATTCATATTGTGAATAAGATCAGAAATCAATGTTTGATAAACAAAAAAAATAGGTAAAACTAATATCTGGTTCTTAGAAAACATAAAATTGTTAAACCTCTGACCATGGAGAATAAAAAAAAAGAAATGAATCACTAACATCAGAAATGAAAAAGTTTTATCACCTATGAGCCCATGAAAAATAAAAATGAACACCTCTATAGCCACAAATTTGAAAACTTACATAAAATATACTGATTCCATCAAAGACACAAGATACCAAAACTCATACAAAAGGAGAAATAACCTGAATGCCATAAATCTATTTTAAAAATGGAATGAATAATTTCCAAGAAGATAACACAAGGCCCTCAATGCTTTACTGTGGGTTCCATCAAACGTTTGAAGAGGAAATGATATCAGTTCTCTACATTCTCTTTTAGAAAATATAACAGAAAGCATTTCCTAGTTTTACCCTAATATTAAAGACAAAGACATGAAAAGAATGGAAAACTACTAACCAATTTCCCTTTGGAACATACACGCAAAAATCTTCAACAAAGTATTGGCAAATTAATCTAACATCAGGTAAAAATCATACTCACAACCTAACAGAGTTGACTTCAGATATAAAGGGCTGGTTCAACATTCAGAAATCAATTAATCATCACACATGAACAGCTAAAGTAGAAAAATCATATGAAGATATCAATTCAAATAAAATACTTTAGAAAATCTGACAACCATCCATTATGATTACTCTCAGCAAAATAGGAATAGAGATAAATTTCTTCAACTTGATGAAGAACATCTTTATTTTATTTTACTTTTTTGAGGCAGAATCTCACTCTGTCACCCTCGGTTTAGTGCCATGATGTCACTGCTCACAGCAACCTCAAATTCTTGGGCTTAAGTGATTCTCTTGCCTCAGGCTCCCAAGTAGCTGGGACTATAGGCGCCAACCACAAGGCCTGGCTATTGCTGTTGTTGTCATTGTTGTTTAGCAAGCCTGGGTTAGTTTAAACCCATCAGCCCCGGAGTATGTGAATGGTGCTCTAACCACTTAGCTACAGGTGCTGAGTCTGAAAAACATTTTTAAAAACATTCACATAATATGTATTGTGCT
Organism: Arctocebus calabarensis; assembly: GCA_963573935.1. Lineage (NCBI taxonomy): Eukaryota > Metazoa > Chordata > Mammalia > Primates > Lorisidae > Arctocebus > Arctocebus calabarensis. The sequence goes on along the minus strand of CAUYON010115497.1, from coordinate 20,696 downwards.
TAATGGTAAGAAACTGAATATGCTCTTCCTATAATTGAGAGGAAGGGCAAGGCTGTTCCCTCTTACCACTCCTTCTCAATATCCTAACAGAAGTCCTAGTTAATGCAATAAGAAAAGAAAATAAAATATGTACAGATTAAAAAGGAAAAATCAAAATATCTTTTGTACAGGTGGACTGATTATGTAAAATTACAAAAAAAAATAAAAAATTAAGGGCAGAGATGTGGGTAGGAGGAACTTCCTGAAACTAATAAGTAATTGTGGGAAAGTTGCAGGATACAAGGTTAATATACAAAAGTCAATTGGTTTCCTATATTATTTATGGGTGGTGTCTGTGGCTCAAAGGAGTTGGGCACCAGCCCCATGTGCCAGAGGTGGTGGGTTCAGATCCAGCCCTAGCCAAAAACTGGGAAAAAAAAAAGTGTTATTTACATTAGCACAAGCCAAATGAAAGACTTAGGCCCTATATCTATTTTGTTAGGTTTATACCTAGCTGTGTAACAAGACAAAAAACTACAAAACTGATTAAAGTAATTAAGAAAGATCTAAATAAATAGGCTATTTTCTGCTCACAGACTAGAAGTCTCATTGTAGATAAGATGTCAATTCTCCTCAACTTGATTTATCTATTTGACACAATATTAGTAAAATCGCAGCAAACTACTTAGTAGGTATTGACACACTCATTCTATGGTCTACGTGAAAAGGCAAAAGACCAAGAACGGTCAACGTAAAACTGAAAAACCAAGTTGGAGACTGATATTTCCTGAATTTAAGACTTACTATAAAGCCACAATAACCAAGCCTAGGTGTTATGACAAAACCCTAGACAGACCAATGGAACAGAATAGAGAGGGTAGAAATAGATCCATATAACTATAGGCACCTAATCGTTGACAAAAGGGCAAAGACAATCTGGTGGAAAAAGATCGTCTTTTCAGGAAGTGGTGCTGGAATGTCCATATGCCAAAAAGACAAAAACAAACAAACAAACAAACAAATAAAATAAAAACCTAGGCAAAGACCATACACCTTCAGATTAATTCCAAATGGAATGTAGACCATGATGGAGACACCCTGAGGAAAGAGGATGGACTTCCATCCAAAATTTGGTTCAGATTTCAAGACTGATGATACCATACACACACAAAGGTGTGAAACGGTTTATTACTTCTCTGTTGGACATTTAAAGAAGGACAGGGCCAGCTTCCCTGCTGGATCAAAAATGGCTTTAGAGAAAGGAAAAGAGACCTAGAGCAGCGGTTCTCAACCTGTGGGTCGCGACCCCTTTGTAACAATGAAAATACATCCTGCATGTCAGATATTTACATTACAGTTTATAACAGCAGCAAAATTATAGTTATGAAGTAGCAATGAAAATAACGTGATGGTTGGGGGTCACCACAACACGAGGAACTGTATTAAAGGGTCATGGCATTAGGAGACATTAGGAAGGTCGAGACCCCCTGAGAGGGTTTACATAGGTTGGGTATGGGGTCTGTGCCAAGGTTCCTCTACACAGGCAGGGGTCTGGGTAGTTTGCATTCCTTCCAGTACTGAAGGATAATGCTACTGGACTTTCTTCCTAGATTCTCCAAATGTGGAGAAGAGGGAGAATAAGGGGTGAGGCTAAAAAGATGAAAAGGTGTGAGGCTCACATCACAAAGTCCAAAATCTGTTGATGCTGGTATGAATGTCCAAAGAAACGAGCATTTGTACACTGCTGCTGGGATTGCAAACTAATACAACCTCTATGAACGGTAGTATGGAGAATTCTCGAAGAACTAAAAGTTGACCTTCCATTTGATCCCCCAATCTTATTACTAGGTATCTACCCTGGAGAAGAAAAAATAATTTTACCACAAAGACATTTGCACCAGAATGTTTATTGCAGCTTAATTCACAATTGTCAAGTCATGGAAGCAACCTAAATGCCCGTTAACCCATGAACGAATTAACAAACTGTGGAATATTTATACCGTGGAATACTATTCCGCCATAAGAAAAGTTGAAGACTTTACATCTTTTACGTTTACCTGGATAGAGTTGAAGCACATTCTTCTTTGTATCTCAAGAATGGAAAAAAAAAATCCAATGTACTCAATACTAATATGAAACCAATATATAAATACACGAATGATCAAACACAAATATAGCTTAGCAAGAGGAGGGGGGAAGGGAGAGGAGGAAAAGGGGAGGACAATTGGGGGGGGTCTCACCATATGTGCACAATGTGAGCGTATTCAGCACTTCCGCAGGGTGAGGGCTCTTCTACAGCTTGAACTTTACCATGGAAGTGAGAAGAGTATAACGTAAAAATTAATACCCTCATGTTAACTTGAAATTAAAAAAAATATGCAATGCATACTTAATAAAAAAGAAAGGTTGCTGTCAGAGTCAAACATCAGAAACTGGAGTCACGCTCTTTATTATTATTTACCACTGATGATTAAGTGGGGTTCGACTCCAATGCGCCTTTTTAAGGATTGAGTGTGCAGTTGTTCGAGCTTCTGTAGTGCTTTGTCAGGCCTGCTGCCCGAGGCCATTTAGGAGGGTTGAAAATTTCTTTGAATGTCTTCTTCAAAGGTCCAGCTTTGTACATTCTGAGAAGTTGAATGAGCATTTAGGTCACTAAAATAATGTCTGCAACTCCAAAAAGCATGGCTGTCTTGGTGAGGCCTTGTACTTGGCTTTCATATGTGTAGAGGCATGTGTGACTTTTATTTAACATGTCGGATATCTAGGAGGCAGGACATTCCCAGATTTCCTTTCGCTAAAGGGAACAATTTAAGATAAGAAACTATCGTGTCCATTGATAGTTTGGCAACTATAGCTGCCATTGGCTATAGAGTGTGTCAAAATGGACAGAGGGGCTAATTGTTGACCAGGACATCCAGCACTATGATAATCACTTGAAGTTAGGGTGGTTACTGACCATGCATTCTGTCCTTCATTAGGAACATCTCAGTTAAGGGGTGAAATGCAACAGCTCTCCGGGGAGTAGGGGTGATGCAACCTGGGAAGCATTTGAGCCCTCACTGCTGGTCACTCACTTTGTCATAAGCAGCTGCCCAGCTAGCCCAGGTGACTGGGAAAGGAGTGGCAGCAATACGGCACCTGTCAAGGAATTGGGCACAAGGGATGCCACTCCTTCATGTAGGCAGGTACTTGCTAGAAGGGCTTAAGTTTGATTATCCTATAACAAAGATGCTGGGATGTAGGCGCAGTCCAAGGTATAATGAGCACCTGAGAATAGAGAACGGGCACATGAGAGCCTCTGGTTCCCACAGAGCACAGCAGGCGCCCAGCAGTTCTGCTCTGTTGGTGTGTGGTACAGGGTGGAGGAGGACGGGTTTCTCTCCGTGGTGCCCCATAGATGACTTATGAACATCGTGGTGGTGGAGAGACTGCAGTAGGTTCAAAAGGTGGTTGATTCAGTTTCTCAAATAAAGGACTCTCTGGAGACACAGCTGTGTTACAATTTGAACAGCTCCTACAGTCTTTTATTGAAGGGAGGCCCATTCGAGGTAGACTGGTTTGCAAGTGACACCATATAAATAAAATGTATAAATGATGAGCATAGTACTTCCTTTGCCTTCAGATCCCCCAAAAGTCTAACAGATGGGGCTTGTTTTAACATTGTAGGTGGCTGAAGTCTCAGTATCAGTTTGTTTCTGCACAGTAGCAGAATAGAGCCGCTCTAAGTTCACCAAGGCATCAGCCTAAGTGGCAGGGCCTTGTGCTATGTGTGAGGAATGTCCCATTCATTTTGGGGGGGAGCTCTATTGTGTGCGTATGTCTTTAATGAGTGTGCTGAATGAATCTCCTCAAAGGAGCATGTCATCAATGTAAGTTCATACCTGTACTTATGTGGAGTTACAATCTTGCCTGCAAAGATTATAGATGATGGCAAGGCTATTCGGGTACCCCATGAGTCTCCAGGGAAAGATGTGTCATGCCCTTTTGGAGGGGAAAGTAAACTGCAGGTGAGAGGCTGTTGAAAGAGGCACAGAGCAGAACATAGCCAAATCTATAATAGCAAAATACTTACCAGTTGCTGATTAGGTAGAATCAGTAATCTCAGTAATATTGGCTATGGGAACCTTAATGAATAAGAACATGGCATTAAGGTTTCTGCAGCGCCATAAGGAACCATTTCCACTTTGTACATTTAAAAGGTAAAACTGGGCTGTAAATAGAGAAACAGTGGGAATAATCACCCTTTCACTAGTTGGGCTTGTACAGTGCAGTTGCTGCAATCCTTGAAGGCCTCATTTTGATTTGCATTGAGCCAGTAATTATTTTAGCAGGGAAGGAGTGAAAGACAGGTTCATGGGGCCCCATTTTTGTCAAGTCAATTTGTAAATACCGAAGAATCTATTTGATATATTACACTTTGGGTCAGAGTGTCCAAGCCTACTATGAGATATTTTTGGACAATAGACGCCAAAGTCATGGAACTTTAGGCAAGGTGGTGGTTCCTAGAGTCGGGACACACTTCCTTGCATTCTGTTTTGTGTCCAGCACCTTGCCTGTTGTTTAGAGCATACCTTGTTAAAGGTAATAGGATGACCGGGTACAACTATAATTCTAACCACAGCATTGATTAACGCCACGAAAATCTGCCATTGTTGCATTTCAGCAGATGTTAAAGTTGAGTCTCTGTTGCGAGGGAGTATCCGTCAGTACATGCCCTTTTGTATTCTTATATATATATATTTTTACAAGAAATTCTTTTAGTAAATTTTGGCTTGCCCCTTGGGTGAAACTGTGGGTCTCTTGTTTGGTGGTGGTACTGGTTTTGTACCTCCAACTTTCTAGGTTTTTGTCTCTCTGCCTCTCCCTTCCTCTCACTCTATGTATTTTGGGTATACTTGGGGAAGATATTCTTCTCTCTCCCTGGGCATATTTATCAGTCTGACAAAATTATAAATTCAAAAAGGTTCAAGTCATTATCACCAGAGTAACGGAGGCAATACTTAATTTATAGGGTTCAAAGAAATCCCCTTGCTGTGCCGTAAGGGCACTCCGAGTGTTCTTCCCTGCCATGGTGCTGACCGAGGCTTTGGTTGCAACAAAGCAGCAGCAGCAGTGAAGACATTCTGTGGGACTCTGGTGATCGAGTATCTTTAGGAGTGTCGGCCTCATTAACTCAAATCTTCAAATAATGACTGGCCTTCATTGATTCCTTTCCCTCTGCAAAAGTGACCATCCAGTGAGCCCACGTAACACACAGCGTTGTTGAATTGAGAACGCTATTGAACTTGGGGTCTAGCAGGGACACACAACACAAGATGCTTTGCATCTGTCACCCATAGGCTGGAATTGAGACAGATGATTCAATCTGAGACATACGGGTAGGTCTGGCTGAGACACGTGACCCTAAGACGCTTTACAAAAGGTCCTAGTCCTGTACTCCTGTCCTGAAATGCCAGTTAATCAAACGTCTGACTTAAGTCAGTTAAATTCACAAAAGAGGCTTGGTAGACCTCGGAAAACGCACCAGGAAGCAGCGTAGCTGACTGAACAGGATGTCAGGTGGGCAGCAGGAGAAGGAGAAAGCCTGGGAGCAGCCTCTTTCAGATACTCCATCCACACTGCCAATTGGTTTAAGAAGAACATGGACTCCACCTGAAATTGGACTTGGATGTCAACACTGATGATGCTACACACCCCATGAAGGTATTTAAAGTTTTATTATTTACATAATAGGGCTTTCAGGGAAAAGCACGACAGGCCACCCAAGCTGGGTTGAAATGACTTGAGAGAGCTGGAAAAGGAACTCGCTTAGAATTTTTATCGTGTACGCGTCTGGGGATGTTTGAGGGCTCCCCTATGCAGACAGAGGCTTGTGCGTTTCACTGTCTTGCCAATGTCGAAGTAGGGATCACTGAACTTTCTTACCAACTTCCCCAGATATGTAATAAGAGGTGAAAAGAGAGGTTTAAGACTTGAAAGCTGTCAACAAACATCAAAAGACAAAATGCAATTCTTATTACAGTTATAAATGTGAAACGATAAAACCTCTAGATGAAAACAAGATAGAATTTAGGTGACCTTTACTCGGTGATGAGTTGTTAGATACAGTAGCAAAAGTGTTGTCCATGAAAGAAAAATTGATGTTGTACTTTATTAAAATTTTAAAAAAAGCAACTTGTGCTCTGTGAAAGGACATTAAAAGAAGGAAAAGACACACCATAGAGTGGGAGAAAAATATGAAAAACATATTTGATAAAAGCTATGTATTGAAATATCCAAAGAACTCTTAGAAGGCAACATGGGCACAGCCACTTGAGACAGTGTGGCAGTTTCTTACATAGTGAAAGATGGTTTTGTTTGTTTGTTTGTTTTTTGTAGAGACAGAGTTTCACTTTATTGCCCTTGGTAGAGTTCTGTGGCATCACAGCTCACAGCAACCTCCAACTCCTGGGCTTAAGCAATTCTCTTGCCTCAGCCTCCCAAGCAGCTGGGACTACAGGCGCCCGCCATAACGCCCGGCTATATTTTTGTTGCAGTTGGGGCCGGGGCAGGGTTTGAACCCGCCACCCTCGGTATATGGGGCTGGTGCCCTGTCCACTGAGCCACAGGCGACGCCCCAGTGAAAGATGGTATTCACTGGCCATCAAGCAGTCATCATGCTCTTAGGATTCATATAACTGATCTGATAACTCTGTCCACGCAAAAACCTGAATACTACTGTGTATACTGTGTATAGCACCTTTCTTTATAATCACCTAAAACTGCAAGCAAATTATTCTTCCTATGTGAATGGATAAGGAACCTGAGATACATTTATACAATGGAATAATATTCAATAATAATAAAAAAAAGTTTTTTCAAGCTACAAAACAAAACCCTGAAATACATAATTCTAAGTAAAAGAAGGGAGTCTAGAAGACAGGGTACAGCCTGTATGATTCGAATTGCATCTTCCTTTGGTGTCCATGGGGGTCATTGCTCCAGGCCCCCCCACGAACTCCAAAATCCACAGATACTGAAGCCCCTTTTCTATAAGGTATTTGCATATAACTATGCACATATCCTGTACTTTAAATACTAGATTACTTGTAATACTCAATACAATATTAATGTTATGTAAATAGTTATTATACTGTATTTTTACATTCGTATCATTTTTCATTACTATATATTTTTGTTATTTTTTTTCCCTACACATTTTTGATCCACAGTTTGTTGAATCCACAGACACAAAACCCAGGCATAGAGAACCAGAAGCCAAATGTATATGGGTTTCGGGAAAAGAAAAATCTAGAGACAGCAAAATGGCAGTGATTGTCAGGGCTCAAGGTGAGAGGTGCTAATAGCTAAAGCATGGGGGATTTTTAGGTCAGTAAAATCACCCAGTATGGCTCTATCATGGTAGAGGCACGATGTTACCCCTGTGTCCCAACCTAGAGACCATTACAGCTCTCAGACTGAATCTTAATGTGTGCAAATTGTAGAGGATCATGTAGGGAACAAATGGCCACCAGGAAAGAATGCATACAGTTCTTGAAGGCTACCGAGGAGGACGGCATACTGTCGCAAGAGGATCTAACTGAATTACAAGTACATAAAATAAACTCAGTCAAGATGGGTGTGGTTAAGAGTTGCCATCCTGAGTAACTTTAGAAATGATTAGAGGCTGTGGGACTAAAGGCCAAAGGAACTGGGTGTGAGCAGTGTGCTCTAGCTGATAAGGTTGTTTTTCATGGTGGTATGGGTTTTAATTCTGATACTGCTGTACAGGTATAAATGGCCCGTGTATCTCGCTGTAGAAGTGGGATTGTACAGAAAGCAAGTGAAATGACTGATGTGATGATGGATTAAGTTGGAGATGTCAGTGTGAACTCATGTTTTCCTTAATATAGATACAGATGGTTACATAGAGAAATATTAACAAATGTTTGTGTATAGATACTCCCACGTTCTATCACCTGTGAGGGCTAGAAGCAGTGATATCTAAGAATTAAACTGACCCCTGCTCTACTCACCAGCGAATGCTGCCTTTCTCATTGAAACCAGGTTCCTCCGTGTTGGTATTTTCTGCTGAGCAGAGAGGTTATCATGTGAACCTGAGGAAAGCCCTATCCTAATGTTCCCACTCAGAAGTAAACGCCCCACCCCACCCCCTAGCAGTGCTCTGTGAGTCTCAGTCACCTGTCCTTTATATTTCATGCTGTAGCAAAATGAGGTAAGAGAATAAATGTGCCCTTGAATTGGACACATCTTGAAAATCTCCTATCTTGTAAACTCCAGGAAGGGTCAAAACCATCCCCACGACCACAACACCATTCTGTGACTTTTGTCAACCAGCTGAATTCTGTTTCAGGAGAGTAAATGGGAGACCTAGGAAATGAGAAAGTGGAGTGAAATCATATCCCGGCCCTCAGAATTTTATTAAACAGACAGGAGGGAAGGTGGTACCACCAGCAGAAATTATGGGGCAGCCTCTAAAACTGCCTGCTGGAGTAATGAAGTTGCGTGGGTGTCCTGGCAACCAGGGGGGGAAGAAATTACCAAAGAAACAAATTCTGTTTCTCATTGAGCCATGCTGATTTAGTACTTTGAAATTTAGCTTCCTCTGAATGATCGTTTATTAAGATATCGAATGACGAGGAAAAGCAGCTTCCTGGGTGTAAGAAAGGAAAGATCATTTGTCACTTCAAATGTTAGTAATAATAATAAAAATAATAGCAGTGGTATGTATGGTGTATTAGACTCTGCAGGCCTTTTATAGATGGTACAATATAATTTACAGGACAATCATGCGGGATTTTATAAGTGATAAAACTGGGACTAGGAGAGGTTAAGTAAACTGTTCAAAGTTAAACTGTTAAAAGTTACATACCTGATAAGTGGCCCTCCTAGGTAATTATAAACTTGGTCCTAATTTATGCCCATTTAGTGCTCTTCAGCAATAGACTGAATTTGGTTACTAAATTAAGTAACCAAATAGAATGGTTGCTTAATTTAACAAATATTTATTAAGCATGAAATCATGCTAAGCACAAGTCACTGCATGAAAAGTATGTTGAACAGACTAAAGTTGTTTCAATAAAATCTGTAGTGATGAGGCCACTGCATTTTAAAGAAATAATTTAAGAAAAGATAGCAAAGTTGTGTTACCAGTGTTCAGAGGGGAGGCGAGGGCTTGGCCAATTTGCTGCCCAACATTTGTATTCTATGTTCTTTCCATTGGTGAGAGCAGAGACAGAGCAGAGTTTCTATCATTGAGGAGATTATCAGAAAACCTTCAGAGGAAAAACTCCCCACCTGTAAGCTGTACCAGTCCCAGGACACAAAGTGTTGCTTTTCCCCACCCCTAATTTGCTACAAATAACAGTGTTCCTTTATTGTTTTAATAAAACAAGAATGTACATCAATAAGGCATGTTGGAAATAGAGCTGAGTGGAGTCCCTGAGTCAGTTGGGGTTGGGTTTCCTGGGGTCTGGGCATCAGTTCACTATGCCCATGGCTTAGGCAGGGCTGGAACTCCTGCCGTCCTTTCCATTAACACTACTGGTGCTGGAAAACAGTTGTGTGCGATTCAAGTATCAGTCTTTCTACATCACTGCTTTCCCCATTTTGATCACAGAAACCTCAGAAGGCAGCTCTCCTGATTGTCAGAGAAGAGCTCACCTCTTCTGATCTGGCACTTTAAAGAGAAAGAGATATTCCTTCATTTTCTAGTTTTATTTTGAGATGTAGCATTTATATTCTAATATTGAAGGGTTTCAGAGCTCTGATGTGAGTACTCTGCCCTCCCTGACACAGTTATCTGTTTTATTGCCAGTCTCCATCATACCTTTTCTTTTCCTTATATAATAAAAACAAAGTGCCACCTGCTCTCCGCATACCTCTCCCCCCACAAAAATGAGATTTGAATGACTATGTTCTCAAAATGTTTCTTTAACACTTATTTCTTTTTCTTCTTTAATCAATTTAGAAGCTGCTAAAATGGAAAGCTTTGATTTTTTAGAGTGCCATCTTCAAAAGCCAATTTCTGACATTAAATGGAAATCGTATCCAGCATAATGGCTGGCTTAATACAACCTATTATGTTTATAGAAATCTCTACTTTTATTTCAGCAGTCTGTTCTAGTTCTGTGCATGTGACATATACACAGCATTAGAAACAATTTTTAAATGCCAAGTTACTAATTCTTAAAGTAAAAACGGTCATTCTACTTTTGCTATTTTATTCGCGCTTTCTTATAAAACTATAATTATTGGCCTATTGAATACATATTGGCCTGTTTACTATGCTCTTCATACTATGGATAGATTTCACTATAAGCATCATAAAGGCAAAACTTTAGAATGAATTCTAATCATGTTCATAACAGGACATGTTAAGTCAATTTCTTTAATTCTTTTGTTTTCACAGCTTACATTTTTGGATTATCAGTATTTTAGCTTTGATTGACTTTGAATCACATTATAATATTTTCAAAGTTTATAATATCCAAATTTCTTAATTTCTCCTTTGATTTTGGGTGATGTTACATCTTACTAATACTGATTATTTTAGTTTCAGAATCTGAAATAAAATATAAAATTCAATTTAGTACACATTTAGTAAAAATAATACTATTATTTCATAAATGCCTTGAAGACAAAAAAATACTTTCTACCTTTATAGCTGTATAATTTTGTAGTGACATATATACTTATAGTGATATGTGTGAATGAGTTGATTAAGTTCCTGGGATGCCAGCAGTAGAAATTAACTCAGTGTAACACGGTCACATACGTTACCTTCAGGGGGTGATTTTCATTATCAATTAAGGGAATGAATCCCAAATCACAAGATGTTAGAATTCACTGGAATAAGTTGGCTATTTTGAATAATAGTAACTGAATCATTGTTTCAGGTAAATGAAAGGCTCAACCTTTCTTTAAACTTTTTGATGTCCTGATCAAATGCATATTTCTTAGACATGATGAATCCCACTTGATTTCTACGTTGATCACTGGACAGGAAAAGCTGGAGGCCCATGATTGATAGACCCAGGAGTTGTGTTGCAGACCGTCAGCCTTCAACTGTGACCCAGGAAGCTTCCATGAGAAGCTCTGCCTTTGCTTGGCCTATAATAGACACACAAGTCAGGTCCCAGAAATACGAATTCTGACCAGGGTCTTGGAGAACTGAGCAATGTAAGCCTACATTCTTAGGTCTACGTTGTCTTTGAGAACATCCACTGATCTCTGATCAGGATACAAGTGTCTGGAAGCCAAAATTTAAATAAGTGGGATGCTGTGGAGAAGCAGAGAGCTAGCAGGATCTTTGTCCGCTACAAGGAGATAGACAAGTTTGGAGTTCATGGTGCTCGGAGTAGCTAGGGCTTGAGACACTGAAATCCTGGTAGGAAGGAAAGTGCAATGAAGTGAGTCCGGTCTGTGATAAGTTTCTGCACAAGGACATTATCATATTCCTAGAATGCACAGTGTATGAGACTAAGATGCAAAACTGAAAATCAGTAGAAATCAGATTAGAGACTATTATAGGTACATGGTACAAAGAAGATTTAAAAGGTGCTGTTAGGACCAGGGTGAGAGCCTTGTGATCATTCCAGGCTCTCATTTGGGACTCGAGCACCGGATTGAAAGATGAACAGAGCCTTCCCAACCGCAGTCTGGTCCTGAGTCATTTGTCCCTGACGATGTTAAGGTGATCAAGCCTAAACTTACATGCTATCAAAAGATAAAATAAACTCTCTTCAGAGGAAGATGAAATCTCTAAACCTTGTATAATTTATAAGCATGACATCTGTGACACAATCAACACTTATCCTCTATACCAGGAACCAGAAACAAAAGAAAGACCAGGTAACGGAGACAAACTTGCAGATAGTCCAAACTCAGAAATTGAGGTGGAAAATTTCTCCAGAGTGACTTGGCACTCGTAGCACAGTGGTTACGGTGCTAGCAACATGCACTTAGGCTGGCAGGTTCAAACCTCGCCCAGGCCACCTAAACAACAACGCAAAAAAAAAAAAGCCGGGTGTTGTGGCAGGCACCTGTAATCCCACTGCACTCTACCCAGGGTGACTCAAAAAACAAAAGAGAAAAGAAAAGAAAATTTCTCTAGAATATGATAGTCTCAATTAATTAATTAAAAATATAAATTTTAAAATGAATAAAAGCAATATATCAAAAAAAATAAACCTATTGCTTTAAAGCAGATGATGCCCAGGGGGGGACTAGTATTCTGAAGGCAAACCAGTTAAAAGTATTACAGCTCAAGCACAGAGAGGACAAAGGAAGGAAAATAGCAGAAAGAAAACGACCTTTATGCTCATTGCAGTAAACAAGACAAACACTATAAGAAGACTTAAATCAGCTAGAATTAAAAAAGCACATGTTACTTTCTAAGGGACAACATGTGCACTGAAATCTGACTATCCAACCCAAACTATGAAAACCAGAAGAAAATACAGTGTCCCAAAAGCTGCCATAAATAAAGGAAATGGGAAGTTCTAGCTAAAGGTACATTTATATGTACAACATTCATTACAAATTTTTACAAAATATTTATAAAATAGTCTCTACCTATTGGCCACCTCTTTGTAGAATTTTTATAGACCAAATATATATCAAATACATATATATAAAGTGTAAAAGCAAATGACTGCCATCTTCTAATTTTATACCCAACAAAAATATCTCTTTAAAAATAAAGGCAAACAAATTAAATAGAAAAAAAATTTCAAAAAAATTGAAACTGGGGGAAAATGTCACCTGTATGTTCACTGAAAAAAGTCTTCAAAGCAGTTCTCAGGCAGAAGGCAAATATCCTAAGCAAAAACAGGAAAATGCAAGAAAAAATAAAATATAATGGAAAAGGTCATTATTTGATGAAATATAAATAAATATTGACTACGTAAGCAACAGAAGTAATGTTTTGTGGATTTTAAAACTGTGCTAATGGAGACTATCATTGATTTTCAGAAGTTACGTTTAGGGGAAGGAATGACCAAGGGATAGCCTGGTAGAGTTCTTTGTGTTCTGAAAAGGTCCTGTGTGCTATGTGATAGTGTTTATGTGAATCTGTGCATGTTTTAAAACTTACAGATTTGTACATAAAAATAAGATAATAACTACACAAGAATTTTCCAGGTAAAATCTACTTAAGTTTTAGAAGTTGAAAAGAAACTAACAATTATAACAGATAATGGGTAGGGAACAATGGCATTAGAACTCTAGTGGTCTCATGTTGTCTGGAAATGATATTTTCTGTTAGACTGTAATGATTCATAATCCATACTTCTAGGATATGACTTAAAAGATCAAAATAATTTAAACTGATAAAGTAATTCAAGGAGGAATGATAAAGATGATTAAAAGAAGAGGGAAAGGAGAAATAAAATCGAGTGAATTGAATAAAAAATACCAAATAGGAGATCAGAATAACCACAAAAACTTCAGTAATAACGTTTTATGGAAGTGGGACAAACACTCTAAGATTAACAAAGACTCTCAGATTTCGTTAATGTTGTTTTTTAACGAAGACTTTCAGATTTATTTAATTTTTTTTTATAATTTTATTGAATCATTCTGTACATTGGTGCAATCATAGGGCACGATTCATATACATTCAGAAGTGTTTTGATAGTACTGTTACAGATAGCCTTCATGGCATTTTCTTGATCACTATATAAAGACATTGATACTCTACATTTAATAAGTTTCACCAGTACCCTGCTAAAATGCACCCTGGTATAATTTTTTAATTAAAGCATAAGTCATATTTTGCTGAAGTTAGAGAATAGCTGGGTGTTGTGGTAGGCGCCTGGAATCTGAGGCAAGAGAATCTCTTTAGCCCAAGAGTTTGAGGTTGCTGTGAGCTATGATTGTATAGCACTCCACCAACGGTGACAAAGTGAGACTCTGTCTCAAAAAAAAAAAAAAAAAAAAAAAGGAAAGTAAACTCAAATGTTTGAAGATCATTTGCTCTGTTGCTTTGTGCTTATCTCTAGTGGTTAGAGAACTTGTAATTTACCATGACACAGTTTTTATAATGCTCTTTAATAAGAAAGTGAATAACCCAGCTGCTCTTTACCTCAACTATACTGGGTAGAAACCTTCTCAAATCCTGGTTAGTGATTAAAAGCCTTGAGATAACCTTGACTCTAACTGAATTACAAAAGCTGTCTTGAGTTAAATTTATAGCTTTTGTCAGTTTCAAAAGGTTAGGTGGAATCTTATCCTATTTGCCACAACATTAAGCATAGCTTTGGATGTACATTGAAGATCAGAAATAATTAATAAGAGGAACTATTAAAGCACAAAGAGAAGCCCAGAATAGGCTACAAAAATAATTAAATCTGTTATCTGGTTGTTGAGCATTTAAAATATGTACTTGAAAAGTTTAAGGTATGATGTACTTTTTCCCCCCAGTGTGTCATTTTGTGCTGTTCCTCAGCCTCCTAAGTAACTCGGACTACAGGCGCCTGCCACAATGCCTGGCTATTTTTTTGTTGTAGTTTGGCCAGGGCCGGGTTTGAACCTGCCACCTTTGGTATATGGGGCTAGCGCCCTACTCACTGAGGGTACTGCCTAGGATTGCTTTAATTTTTACATTTATTTAATGAGACTCTATCCCATCACACTTTGATTAAAAGTATTTAATCATGAAATTATATGCTACTGTGTGTAAATAAGACCAGTGTGTAAATGAAACCAGTCTGAGAGTCCCTAGAGATGCAAATTCTCAAGCAATTTGAGCTGTGAAAAATTTGATCTGAAACCTTATGAACAATAAGGTCCAGCCTAAATAAAATAGTTAATAAAATATATCTTCAAAATTAATTTAATCCGGCAGTAATGCCATCCAGCCTCTGAATAGCAGATACAGATCTTTGCAGAAAGGGGTAGTTATTCCAGTTTTATTTTTTTATTTTTATTTTTTGTCATTTAAAGAACACTTTATTTATTTATTTATTTATTTTTTCAGATAGAGCATCAAGCTGTCACCCTGGATAGAGTGCTGTGGCATCACAGCTCACAGCAATCTCCAATTCCTGGGCTCAAGCAAGTCTCTCCCAAGTAGCTGGGACTACAGGCGCCTGCCACAATGCCCAGACATTTTTTTGGTTGCAGCCGTCATTGTTGTTTGGCGGGCCTGCGCTGGATTTGAACCCGCCAGCTCAGGTGTACGGAGCTGGCACCTTAGCCTGTTGAGCCATGGGTGCCGAGCCAGTTATTCCAATTTTAGTATATGTGTTGACAAGATACAGGAAAGTTTAGTCGCTACAAGATATAAGAAAGTTTAGTTGCTGTATTAAGGTAGACAAACTTCAGCAGTGGGAGTGATTATTTTAGCAAATTATGATATAATGATAACCAGATGTATTAGAACATAAGCTTTAGAGTTAGACCTGGGTTTAAATCCTATCTCTATTTTTGTGATTTTTTTTTTGTAAGGGGAACTCAGAGTAAGGCTTGATTAAAAAAAAAAAAAGTAGAATCTGGGTGGTGCCTGTGGCTCAATGGGCAGGGCGCCAGCCCCAAATACCAAGGGTGGCGGGTTCAAACTCAGCCCCTGCCAAACTGCAACCAAAAAATAGCCAGGCCTTGTGGCGGGCGCCAGTAGTCCCAGCTACTTGGGAGGCCGAGGCAAGAGAATTGCCTAAGCCCAGGAGTTGGAGGTTGCTGAGCTGTGTAACGACATGGCACTCCACCGTGGGCGATAAAGTGAGACTCTGTCTCTACCAAAAAAAAAAAAAAATGTAGAATCTCCACATATACTACTGGAAAATGAAATGAGATAGTGTGTGAAGAACCTAAGAGTGTAGCTGTGTTACTTTAGAAAAGTTTCTGAGTTAATTCTTTATCTGTGAGGTTAATAACACCAACTTCATATATAATAAGCAAACTAGTTTGCCAGAATATAAGTTATTGAGAGTCAGTTTGCTAAATGTTTAATTTATTGACTATCCAATTCAATAAAAGTCAGTTTACTGAATTTAATCTGTAGAACTTATAGAGCGTGGCTTGCCGTCTGTAGCACAGTGGTTATGGTGCCGGCCACATACACCAAGGCTGGCAGGTTCAAACCCAGCGCGGGCCAGATAATAGCAATGACAACTGCAAAAAAAAAATAGCCGGGGCTCGGTGCCTATGGCTTAAGCAGCTAAGGCACCAGCCACATACACCTGAGCTGACAGGTTCGAATCCAGCCTGGGCCCACCAAACAACAATGACGGCTGCAACCAAAAAATAGCTGCGTGTTGGGCGGGTTCCTGTAGTTCCAGCTACTTGGGAAGCAGAGGCAGGAGAATCGCTTGAGCCCAGGAGTTGGAGGTTGCTGTGAGCTGTGATCGCCACTGCACTCTACCCAGGGCAACGGCTTGAGGCTCTGTCTCAAAAAAAAAAAAAAAAAAAATAGCTGGGCATTGTGGAGGGGGCCTGCAGTTTCAGCTGCTTGGGAGGCTGAGGCAAGAGAATCGCTTAAGGCCAAGAGTTTGACGTTGCTGTGAGCTTTGAAGCTATGGCACTTGACATAGTGAGACTGTCTCAAAAAGAAAAAAAAAAAAGGCTTGGTGTCTGTAGCTCAGCTGCTAGGGCACCAGCCGTGTACACTGGAGCTGGCGGGTTTGAATCCAGCCCGGGCCTGCCAAACAACAATGAGAACTACGACCAAAAAAATAGCCAGGCAGTGTGGTGTGTGCCTATAATCCCAGCTACTTGGGAGGCTGAGGCAAGAGAATCACTTAAGCCCAGGAGTTGGAGGTTGCTGAGCTGTGATGCCACGTGGGATCTGTACTCTACCCAGCGTGACAACTTGAGACGCTGTGTCACAAAAAAAAAAAAGAATTTATAGAATGTATTGTTAATCTCCTTTTTCTTACCTTGCCATTTTTCCCCCTTTTCCTTCACCTTTTCCTCCATTTCTCCCCTATTGCCCAGAACCCAGATGAGGTTGTACCTTTGCAGCAAAAGAGATCTTCTCTTTCCCCCAGTTCTTTTTAGCTGTAGCAGCAGAGAGTTGGGTAGAGATAAAATGAACATTCCTAAAAATGCTGCTGTTCTACCAGTAAGTTCCAACTTTACAGAAATCCTTGATTGATCTGTCCTATCAATACAAATTATTATAAACTGTCTAAAGCATTGGTTCTCAACCTTTCTAATGCGGCTGCCCCTTCATACAGTTCCTGTGGGTGGCGACCCACAGGTTGAGAACCACTGGTCTAAAGAGTGAAAGCAATTTTTGGATAAATTTAGAGGACTAGCTTTTTGGAGATTTGTCCAATATTTCACCACTTTGGTGAATTGACTTGGTAGATTTACCTCACATACAGGTTTGGAGAAATTAGGCCATACATGTAAAATAAAGTGTCTGTTCCTATACAATGATAGGATTATAGTCAGTATGTAGTTGATGTTCCTCTTCTGGAAGTATTCCTACTTTGGGTTGGAACCCTTTTCCTAACCTATGGAAAACCCTCTAGGGTTTTCTCACCTGTAGACTTGAGTTGGACAGGAGCAGATGTTAATCTTAAGATCAAGGCTGGTTTATGGACTACCTAGTGACTTTCTTTTCCATTGCAGCCTTGTTGAATTTGCCCAAATGAAGTATCTTCTTTTGGCTTGGACTTCTGTTATAAAAAAGTCTTTCCTTCCTTAGTACCCTTTACTGTTAAGATATGTACCACTTTTCTGTAGCACTTGGTTCTGAATCAGTTGCTTGTAATTAGAATTATGAGCTTTAGGAGAGTAGACTGCAGCTTTGTCAGGGTTTAAAAAGCAGGGCTAGGTCCCTGGAGGTTCTTAGTGGAAAGTATTCCAACCAGGGCAAATGTTCCTGTCTCTAATACACAGGAAGCCTGGCTTTCGCCCTATTCTACCTCTCTCTGGAGGTCTCTAAAAGGGCTTTCTGGTAATAGCCTTAAAAAGAAAAGTGAGCTGGGGGGCCGTGGCTCATGCTTGTAATTGCAGCACTGGGGAGGCTGGGGCAGGTGGATCGCCTGAGCTCAGGAGTTCGAGACCAGCCTGAGCAAGAACCAGACATCGTCTCTAAAAAATAGCTGGGCTTTGTGGTGGGTGCCTGTAGTCCCAGCTACTTGGTAGGCTGAGCAAGAGAATTGCTTAAGCCCAAGGGTTTGAGGTTACTGTGAGCTAAGATGCCGTGGTACTTTACCGAGGGCGTGAACCACTAGTCCCATAGGCCTTACTATCTCGGTATCCCTCCTTCCTTTTCCTTCTCTCATTTCTCTCCTCTAATCCTTTTGCCCCCTCCTCTTCTCTCCCATCTTCCTCCCTCCCCTCTTGTAGAATTTAGCTGACTACAGAGTAGAGAAGATTTTTGCATTTCTTTTTCTGATGTCTTCCCTCTTCCAACCCTACTTAACTACTGAGAGGATTTTCTCAAAACATTGCATGTTTTACTGCTTACTGAATTCTAGAATTTGAGTGTTAAATATACAGTAATTTTGTATGCACTTGTCCCTTTCCCAATAAAGGATTTGTTCTTTTGATTCCTAATTAGATAATGTTGGGAAAGTGAGTTGTTATTATTATTTTTTTTGAGACAGAGTCTTACTTTGTTGCCCTCAGTAGAGCGCTATGGCCTCATAGCTCACAGCAACTTCAAACTTTTAGGCTTAAGAGAGTCTCTTGTGTCAGCCTCCCGAGTAGCTGGGACTATAGGCTCCCACCACAACTCCGGGCTGTTTTGTTGGTTTTAGCAGGCCGGGGCTGGGTTTGAACTCACCAGCCCTGTTGCATGTGGCCAGCACCCTACACAGTGAGCTATGGGTACTGCCTGGAAAAGTGAGTTTGAGAAAATATTGCCAGCAGTTTTTAAAAAAGATATTATTATCAAAGATGTATCTTTGATTTTATTGTCTTTTGTAGGTTTTTTTTAATGTTTATTTTTATTTATTTATTTATTTTTTTGAGACAGAGCCTCAAGCTGTCACCTGGATAGAGTTGCTCACAGCAACCTCCAATTCCTGGGCTCAAGCGAGTCTCCTGCCTCTGCCTCCCAAGTAGCTGGGACTACAGGCACCTGCTACAATGCCCGGCCATTTTTTGGTTGCAGCCGTCATTGTTTGGTGGCCTGGGCTGGATTTGAACCCGCCAGCTCAGGTGTATGTTGCTGGCACCTTAGCCCGTTGAGCCACAGGTGCCGAGCCAGTCTTTTGTAGTTTTATAATTTACTTTTGCAATAATTATAAGTTCAGTTGCCTTTTTAGTGCATTATGTTCTTTTTTTTTTTTTTAAAGTTTTTATTTTTTTTGTGGGTGTAGTTTTCTACATGTGTGATCATTTCGTTTGCATATAGAGGTAATTGTATTGTGCACATACATTTTCTTTCTTCCTATATCTTCCTTTCTTTCCTTCTTCTGTCTCCTAGCTCACAGCAACCTCCAACTCCTGGGCTTAGGCGATTCTCTTGCGTCGGTCTCCCGAGTAGCTGGGACTACAGGCACCCGCCACAACGCCCGTCTATCTGCTGAGGCGGAGCCTGAACCTGCCACCTTCGGCATATGGGTCCGGCGCCCTACTCGAGGAGCCACAGGCGCCATCCAGTGCATTATGTTCTATTGAAGACATTGGGTACTATTATAACTGCCATGATTAGAGTCTTAATTTTAATAAAAAAAATTCCATTCTTTAAAAAAAGTGATTGGGCAGCGCCTGTGGCTCAACAGAATAGGGCGCTGGTCCCATGTGCTGGAGGTGGTGGGTTCAATCCCAGCCCCGGCCAAAAACTGCCAAAAAAAAAAAAAATTAAAAATAAAAAAACTGATGATTTACATTTTAATTTGATTTTCATTTACCTTTAAAACTTTCTGAATTACTAAGAAAAAAACATTTTCTGTTGTTGTTTTTCCTATTTTGTGACTGTTGCTTCAAATACAAAAGAAGGTATTTTGTGGCTCAGCGCCTGTGGCTCAACGGGCTAAGGTGCCAGCCACGTACACCTGAGCTGGCCGGTTCGAATCCAGCCTGGGCCCGCCAAACAACAATGACGGCTATAACCAAAAAATGGCCGGGCGTTGTGGTGGGCGCCTGTAGTCCCAGCTACTTGGGAGGCGGAGGCATGAGACTCGCTTGAGCCCAGGAATTGGAGGTTGCTGTGAGCTATGATGCCATAGCACTTTGTCCAGGGTGACAGCTTGAGGCTCTGTCTCAAAAAAAAAAAAAAAAAGAAAAAAAGAAGGTATTTTGTAATGCTGTTGTTTAAAAAGTTCTACTAGTTATTATACAAGAAAAATATTCTATTTTGTATTATTATTATTTTTTTTTTTTTTTGTAGAGATAGAGTTTCACTTTATGGCCCTCAGTAGACTGCTGTGGCATCACACAGCTCACAGCAACCTCCAACTCCTGGGCTTAGACGATTCTCTTGCCTCATCCTCTCCAGTAGCTGGGACTACAGGCGCCTGCCACAACGCCCAGCTATTTTTTTGTTGCAGTTTGGCTGCGGCCGGTTTTGAACCCGCCATCCTCGGTATATGGGGCGGGTGCCCCACTGACTGAGCCACAGGTGCCGCCCCGGTTTTAAATTATTTTAAATAACATCTTTTTTTTTTTTTTTTGTAGAGACAGTCTCACTTTATCGCCCTGGGTAGAGTGCCGTGTCCTCACACTGCTCACAGCAACCTCCAGCTCTTGGGCTTAAGCGATTCTCTTGCCTCAGCCTCCCTAGTAGCTGGGACTACAGGCGCCCGCCACAGCGCCTG
>CAUYON010115495.1:0-12150 GCA_963573935.1 Arctocebus calabarensis | reverse complement strand
GCCTCTGCCTCCCAAGTAGCTGGGACTACAGGCGCCCGCCACAACGCCCGGCCATTTTTTGGTTGCAGCCATCATTGTTGTTTGGCAGGCCCGGGCTGGATTCGAACCCGCCAGCTCAGGTGTATGTGGCTGGCGCCTTAGCCTGTTGAGCCACAGGCGCTGAGCCAGTTTTTAAGTTTTTTGAGAAAGAGTCTCACTCTGTCACCCTGGGTAGAGTGCTGTGGTATCATGGCTCACAGCAACCTCACTCAAGAGATCCTCTGGCCCTAATCTCCCAAGTAGGTAGGACTACAGGCACCTGCCACAATGCCTGGCTAATTTTTCTGTTTTTAGTAAAGACTCTTGCTAAGGCTGGTCTTAAACTCCTGAGTTCAAGTGATCTGTCCTCCTTGACCTTCCAGAATGCTAGGATTACAGGCATAAGCCACTGTCTCTGGCCAGCAATAGTTTTTTTAATAGTGCAAAGAGTTTCTGAGACCAGAGTGTGGGAATCTCTGGCTTACATCATCTGATAATAAGATGTTGTTGGGTCCAGCAAATAGTTATTGAGTATCTACTGTGAGATATGCTGAAGATACAGTGCTGAGGGAGGCAAACTTGTTCTTTGTCGTCATAAATTAATGGAAAACAATTCGGTATGGATCTGTGCCCTCAAGCAAGAGAAGGACCTCAGAACCCCCTCCTAGGCAGTGTGTGGTCCAGATTACAGGCACAGAAGTGGTGCCCAACTTCCTGGAGCCAGATCCAAACAGTTCAACCTTTGGGTAAGTAACTGTCCCTGTGCCTCAGTTTCCCTACTGGTAAAATGGACACAATCAGACATAACATCTACCTCACTGGGTGTTATAAGAGTCAAATGAGTTATGGTTTGTGTCTTTATTTTTGAGATAGGGTCTTGTTATGTTGCCAGGTTGGAGTGCAGTGGGCATGATCATAGCTCACTTGCAACCTCAAACACCTGGGCTCAAGTGATCCTCTTGCCTGAGCCTCCCAAGTATTGGTACATGCCACCATACCTGGCTAATTTTTCTAATTTTTTCAGAGAGACAAGGTCTCACTATGTTGGTCAGGCTGGATTTTTTTTTTTGGTAGAGACAGAGTCTCACTATGTTGCCCAGGCTGGGTTTGAATTCCTGGCCTAAAGCAATCCTCATGCCTTGGCCTCCTAAAATGCTGAGATTATAGGTGTGAGCCACCATACCCAAAAGTTATGATTTATGACATGCTTCAAGCAGTATCTGTTTGCTACTGTTATTGAGTTAGGACAATCTTTGGAAACATATCAAGCCCTTTCCTGCCTCAGGGCCTTTGCCTCAGCTGTGTTCCCTGCTTGGAATTCTCTGTACCCTCTTTCCTCTCCCACACACACATGACCGGCTCTGCCAGTAGAATGGCTTGAGCCCAGGAGTTTGAGGTTATAGTGAGCTATGGTCATGCTGCTACACTTTAGTTCAAGTGATGGAGCAAGATCCTATCTCAATAAATAAATAAATAAACAAACAAATAAATGAATAAAGTAAAATCACCGCCAAACCCTGGTTATGCTCTGCTAGGTCACTCTATTTCTTCTATGAAGCCTTACAACTTTCTAAATATGAGACATATCCTTTATTAGTTTATTTAACTGTCTCTCCGCCCACTCTAGAATACAGAAATAACAAGAGAATAGAGATATAACATAGATTTGGACTCTGAAATCAGAAAAAATTGCAGTTCAAGTTATGCTCAGGTCAGACTTGACTTGTTACCTTGGGCAAGTCATTTCCTTAACTGATCCTCAGTTTTCTTACCTGCTGTTGAGGTGGTCCTGGCAGGAGCGCACCTCATCTGAGCTGGGGTGGCCTCCTTCCACCAGCTCCTGTACTGTGTGGTTCACATCCAGAACTCGGCCCATCAGACTGTTCATCTCCTGGTCCAGGCTCTCAAATCTACAAAGGAGGATGAAAGTGCTCAAGGACTTTGACTCTGGGGAGCTGGGATTCTTATGAAACTGCCTTCTCTGGCTCTACTCTCCTAACTTCTCAGGATCTCCTGCTGTCTCCTCCTCTTTCACCTGCTGCATACATGTTAGATTCCTCAGCACTCTGTCCTGGGCCTGCTGGTCTCACTTCCTCTTTGGGCCATCTTGCTCATCCCATAGGCTCGGTCCTCACCCCTGACCTCATAGCTTCCACACATTAGTGTCCATCCTCAACCCCTTTCCTTCTGAACCTGTCTCCAACCTCAAGGCCTGCCATGTGCCTCCTTGGGTCCTCATACTCACTCCGACTAAAATTGCTCTCAGCATCTCCCTCGGGGTCCCATTTCAGGGACAACCCCACCACTCCCCAGGTCACGGCCCTGGGCCTTGTTTTGGACAATTGTCCCAACCCATCAGTCCCCATAGCCTGTCCACTTGACCTGCCATGGTCCAGGTCTATTCTCTTCCATCTGAGTCCTCACTCCAACCACTTGCCTGGGCTCTCAGCCACCACTCTTAGCCCCTCCATCCCACCTTCTGGATAATCTGTTTTGAACAGGGCATGGTTCTTCCTTTTTTAAAAAGAGCATTTGAAACAATTGGGTGAAGAGCAGGCCTGTGTTTCTATCAATGCCCAGTGTAAGACCTAGAATGGTAAAAACCTGTTGAATAAATGAATGGATGAACCAGATCCTGGTGGGGAAGGGTGCAGACAGAGAATAAACATTGTTCATCTACTAATTTGACTACCGATCACTAAATCAGCCAACAGATAATCTGTAATATGTCACAGGGTGGTAAATCCTCTGAAGAAAGGTAAAGCAGCAGGAAGGAAAAGAAAGTGACAAGGGTCAGAGCTCTTTTATAACTAGAGAGGTTATTTTTGTGCAGTGACAGAGGGAGTCCCAGGGGAGGAACCAGGCTGAGGTGTCCACGGAGGAGCTTAAATTGATAATTTCAGGCCGTGCAAATATGAGCCTCAGTAACAATAGCGAATGCTCTGGGAGTGCACCCTGCATCCCCAGGTATCTAAGTGTTCTGCATGTATTAACCCATTTACTTTTCATCACTCATCCGGGTAGGGGCTATTTTACGGATGCGCAGACTGAGGTTTTTAGAGGTTGGGCAAATCACGGAACTGTCACAAAACTGATTAAGGATGAATGACAGACTGGAACCCCTAGCTGCGCTAGCACGGGATCTGTTGACCCAACAAAGGCAAGACAGGGTGCAAGAGAAAGGGGCCCAAGAGTCTCGCAAGAGCGCGCTCACCGATGCTGCACCACCTCGACGTCGTCCAGCGAATCGGGCACGCGCATGGAGAGCAGCCATTGCTCCTTCTCGCCGATCCACAGCTCGCAGGCGTGCACCTCACCGAACATGCGGTATACAGCGAGGGCGTCCCGCAGCCACTGGCGTCTCAGGGCGGCCACCTCGGTCACCTCGGCGAATAACTGCTCAGCCTCCACCACACGCACCTGCAGCGCCACCACCAGCGGCCCGGCCCCACTGGCACCTCCTAGTGTCGCCAGCTGGCGCCGGAGGCTGCCCACCGCACCGCGATGCGCCTCCACCTCCCCTGTGAGCGCGCGGTGCTGGCGAGCCAGGCGGCGGCTGGATGCTTCGTCGTGGCCGAAGTCGCCAGCGGCTGCCAGGCGGTAAGCGTCCCGAAGCCAGTCCAGGAGCCCGTCGAGGTCAGCGCCGAACTGATGCAGGGCCCGCGCCTCCTGCAGCCGTCGCTCGCGCCTCGCCGCCGCCTCTTCCAGACGCTGCCAGCGGCGCCGGGCGCTCGCTGCGCGCTCCGCCAGGCCGGCCAGGTGCATCGTCTCGGCGCCCAGGCCCACGGCGCCGCCGGCCGCAGCCAGCTCCTCGCCGCGCCGCAGGGCCTGCTGCAGCAGCGCCCGCCGCCCGCCCAGCTCGCCCTGCAGGATCTTGTGCTGAGCCAGTAGGCGCGCGGTGCTGGACAGGTCGTGAGCTCCGCCGGCTGAGCCCGCCGCTCCGGCTGCTCCCGCCGCGCCGCCGCCGCCCGCGGCCTCCAGGAGGCGCTCCTTGTCGCGTGCCCAGCTTTCGGCTTCCTCCAGCTCTTGAAGCAGCGCCCACAGGCGCCGCGAGGCCTCCAGCTCCGCGCGCCGCTGAGCCGCCTGCTCCCGCAGCTCCGCCAGACAGCCGTGTACATGGTTCACCCGGTTGCAGATGACCTGAGGGTCGCAGGGCTGGTAGCCTGGGCCGGCAGAAGGGGAGGGTTTCGGGTTGGACACCGGCCAGGGGACTCACAAGAGAAGGGGCTCCCTACTCTGTTCCTCAGGTGCCCAGGTCACGAGTCCCCTCCTCCAGGCAGCCTTCCCTTACACCCCAAGGCCGGGGCCAGCGCCTTCTCTGGACCCTCTTGGGCTTCTCTGTCTCCACTCCCCAGACCTGACTACACTGCCTGTTCTGTCTCCTCCATTGGACTCGAACTCAGTGAGGACAGGAACCGGCTGTCTCTCAGAACTGGGCCAAATGAAACTTCTCTGCTCTTAAGCCCTGTTTCCAGGTCCCCTCTCTCATCGTCTGCTGCCCTAGCTAATAATCCCAGCGAGGACAAGAACTCCCCTTTTCCTCAAATATTTCACTTTCCTCCTGGATCTCTAGTTTGTGACTAAAGAACTGTGAAATTAATTTCATGGATCACAGCCAGCATCTCTTCATTGGATAGGGTAGAGTGAAAGGCAAAATATCAGAATTCAACACGCAAGGCAAGGGGAATAAGTGTTTTATAAAACTTCTCTGGTGGCGCCTGTGGCTCAAAGGAGTAGGGCACCGGCCCCATATGCCGGAGGGTAGGTTCATAACCCAGCCCCGGCCAAAAACCGCCAAAAAAAAAAAAGACTTCTGTGTCCGTGATGTGTGCACATGTGTGCGTGTGAACTCTAGGTCATGAGGTAAGTGGATTTCCTCCTGGATCAAGTAAGTGTGAGAGACACTGCCCTAGATCAGGATGTCCACACGGGACTTGGAAGGAAATTTCAACATTTGCTGCTTGCTCTTAGGATGTGGCCCAGGCCCCTAAGGGTGAGAAACTCCCCCACCATCCTGCAACCAGACTGGTTCTTCCTTTGCTAATAAATGCTCCAGGATTCCTGGCTCGGCGCCTGTGGCTCAACGGGCTAAGGCGCCAGTCACGTACACCTGACCTGGCTAGTTCGAATCCAGCCTGGGCCCGCCAAACAACAATGACGGCTGCAACCAAAAAAATGGCTGGGCGTTGTGTCGGGCACCTGTAGTCCCAGCTACTTGGGAGGCGGAGGCAAGAGACTCACTCGCCCCAGGAATTGGAGGTTGCTGTGAGCTACGATGCTACAGCACTCTATCCAAGGTGACAGCTTGAGGCTCTGTCTAAAAAAAAAAAAATGCTCCAGGATTCCTAAGGGCTGTGGCGTTAGATAAAACAGGGAAACATGTAAGTGGAGAGAGACAAACCAGCCTCAAAATCCTCTTATCATCTCTGTGGCCAGAGCCTCAGTTTCCTCATCAGTGAGGAAGATAAAAGCAGTCACTGCTCACAGCTAGCCAGAGTGCTCTGATGAGCATAACCAACCTCACAAACCACCAGCATCAGACAAGGCCACTCTGTGATGAAGACTGAATAGGACAAAACCAAGCACACTCCACAATCATGCTTGGGTACAAAAAGTAGGTTACCATGCAAACCACAAAATGACCACACTTCCCCTCACCCAGCTACAATGAATGATGGCTGTACTGCAACAGCCTCCCTCTGCTCCCCCCACCACCTAGATAAAAATGATGAAGATGCCCCAGGTCCTGACAGCATCCAGGCCACAGCACAACACACTGTGCAGAATGATCCTCCAGACCACCTGGCACAATCTAAATCCTAAGGTAAAGCCCTCCTAATACTTTCTTACTGAGATGCCCCAGGGGTCCCCACCATGTGTACAAAGAGACATCTAACTCAAGTTGGTTTGACTGTGGGAAGATTCCTGGTGGCCTTTGGCACGACATTAATAAAATGGGAATCTTATTAGAGCCAGTCTTGGTGTTGCCTATCAGCATCCGTGCCCCTGTTTTGGATAAAGACCTCCCTCCTTTCTCTGAATATGTCTTTGGAGCAGGCTGGTGCCACTCCTGCACCAGTGGGCTTGTCACATAAACGTGGCCAATTCTATCACTGAGTGCCTTGGGGCCACACAACAGGGGTGGAACTCACTGTACCCAGGACAAGCTTTCTTCAGTCCTTTTGTGAAAACTCTTGGGAGAAAGTGACTTATCTCCTGCCAGAATATAAAGCTGAATGATCCCTCATTTAAACCACAAGGAGAGGGACTGCCTGATAATGACATCAACATAGAGACTAGAGATGGAGAGAGATGGAGGCTTAAAAGCACCTCGAACCATCCCTGGATCCAGCCATACCTGAGGCCAAACCCATTGTTTTAGTTACATAAGTTAATATATTTCCCTTTTATCCTTAAGCCAATTCAATTGAGTTTCTATCACTTGCTGCTGAACAGGCCCTATCTATATATTACTTTATACAGGCATTTTAATGGTCTTCGCTGAGATTGGGCTATGAAGGTCTTAGCAACATAACAAGTTCTTAATGAACTTGAGCTCTTACTGCAGAATCTCAAAGCAAGAAGAGGCCAAATGGTCCAACTTGCCACTCATGGCACCAATTCCTCCTCCCCAAGATTTTGCTAAAGGAATATTCTCCTAGGCTCTACTTAGATGCTCCCAGGCACCAGCTCTGGGAGTCTACACCCCTAGTCCTAGCCCCAGTACTCACCCTGCAGCTGGGAGAAACGCAGAGCAGCAGCGTTGAGTGCCTCTACCCTCTCACTCTGGGCCGCGATGTCCCCCTCCAGCAATCCATGTTTCTGCAACAGGTCATCCGCCTCCACCAGGTGCTGCCCACACTCCCGGGACAACAGCTGGGCCTGCAATGGGGACAGTGCTGAGCACAGCCTTGGCACTGTCCCGGGTCACTCATCCCTCCCCATCACCTGTGCCAGCTCCTGCTCTCTACACACTCAGTCAGAGCTCTGACCTGTTTCAGTCCCCGTCTGTCATTCTCTCTCTCTGCCTCTGTCTCTTTCTGAAGGCTTCCATCTTGCATTGGATCTACATTTCTGGACTCTGTCTCTGTCCTGGAACCTCCCTCTCCCTGTTTCCATCTCTTTCTTGTCTACCCCTCTCTGTTTCCATCTTTCTCTGCATCTGTCTCTCTCTCCAACTCTACCCCTGTCTCTTTCACTTAGGGTCTATATCTTCCTCTCGGCTTCTATCTCCCTTGCCTCATCTCCCTCTGTATCTAGCTCATGAATTCTGGTAGCACGCTCTCATTCTTCCTCTCTCCCCAGCCCCTAAAATTGATTCCATCTCCCTCTGCCTTTCTCTGGAGCCATATAGATTTCCATTGCCACCTTGTATTTGCCTCTCTACCTCTTTCTTTCTCTCTCTCTAACTTTCTCTTTATCTCTTTCTGGCTCTCCCCTTTCATCTCCCACTCTCTGATGACTCCTTTGTGTCTAAATCTTTCTCTCCCCTCCTGGCACACCACCCCCATCCTCAGCCTTTCTCTGGCCCCCACCTGCATCTCCTCCATCCAGTCCACCATGTACACCATCTCCTGGAAGACCTTCTGCAGGGCCAGGTTCTGTTCAAGCCGAGTCCGCCGAGCACCCACCAGGCCAGTCAGTAAGGCCCACTGGCGCAAGACGCTGTCACGCTGGGCTGCCACCCGCCGAGCATCATAGTAGCCTTCAGCTGCCAATGCCTGAGCCAGCTCTGCAACACCCTGTACCCGCTCCTCATAGGCTGCAATGTCCGCCTCAATAGCTTCATGTTTCTTCATGGCTGCCTCCACTGCTGGCAGCTCATACCCAAAGTTGTCCTGGGGCAGTGCAGGCCAGACACTCACCCATGCTGCCTCAGCAGTCCACCTGTTACCTCGATCCTGTGTGACCCTGGAACTCCCCCCCATTACCCTGGAGACTGCCCCCCACCCCCAGTTACCCTGAAGACCAGGCCTATCCTTTTTTTTTTTTTGAGACAGAGCCTCAAGCTGTCCCCCTGGGTAGAGAGCCATGGCATCACAGCTCACAGCAACCTCCAATTCCTGGGCTCAAGAGAGTCTCCTGCCTCTGCCTCCCAAGTAGCTGGGACTACAGGCATCCACCACAACACCCGGCCATTTTTTTGGTTGTAGCCGTCATTGTTGTTTGGCGGGGCCCGAGCTGGATTCGAATCCTCCAGCTCAGGTATACATAGCTGGTGCTTTAGCCCGCTGAGCCACAGGCGCCGAACCCAGGCCTATCCTTTTCAATCATCCTGGAGACCAGCTTCGCCCTCTCCTGTTACCCTGGTGACCAGTACCATCCTTTCCAGTTACCCTGGAGACCAACCTCATCCTGTTCTGTTACCCTGGAGATCAGTCCACACTCCCTTGTTACTCTGGAGGCCAGCCCATCAGCCCTACCCACCCTAGTTACCCTGGAGACAGTATCACCCTTCCCTATTATATCTCCAGCCCTGAACTTGTTATGCAGGAAATAGGTCCTATCCTTCCATTGCCCTGAACTTTGTGCAACAGATATGCCCTATTCTGGAGACCAATTCTATCCTCCTGAGTTGCCCTGGAAACTAGATACAATCTCCTTTGTCACTTAAGAGTTTAGCTAAACACTCCCCCTGTTTCTGAAGAGACTAATTCTGTCCTCTCTAGTAACTCTGGAGACTAGCCTCATCTCCCATTACCCTGAAGATCAGACCCACTCCCCTTACCCGCTACTCACTTAGGAGACCAGTTTTCCTTTTCCACTCTCATTTGTCACCTAGGAGACTAATCCAACCCTTCTCTGTTTTCTAGAAGATCAAGTCTCTCTCTCTCATCCCAGCTTATCAGCCCCATCCTCTTTCCCTTTTCCCCAGAGCCAAGCCCTACACCTTGTACCTGGGAGACAAGGCGCTGGTTCTCATTCAGCCAGCTCTCCCTCATAGCCACCTTGTGGTCAAACCTCTGGGCCAGTAGTTCCAGTTTCTCTTGCCTGATCAGCTCAGCCCGTAGGGCAGCCTCCCGCTCATGCTCTGCCTTCTCCAGCTGGCCCCATGCCTGGAGGAGACAGGAGGAGGCAGTCAGACTCTTAATAATTCCCCGAAGTTCAATGGCCCTGACTTCTCTCTCTGAGGCCACTATTAGCCCTGTGGCACCTTTATGCAAATTGGAAAAAATGTTGCTTCCTTATGACGCTTAACTACTAGAAAACTGTCAAAATGGAATATCCAGTCCTTGATGTCTACAATATGAATGGCTCCCTTGAGCAGTGAGCAACCTATATAGCTACCTCTCCCCAACATGCCCAACCTTACCTTATCGATATCCCAGATGCCACAACCCTCCCGAGGCACAAATAGGCGACGATTGCAGGCACGTAGTTTGCTTTGGATGCTGAAAAGTAGCACCTCCAGGTTGCCCTTCTCCTGAAACCTGAAGAAGCATGAGCTCAAGATCCCTGCTTCATGCCTCCACCTCCCACCCCCATCCTGAGCTGGGCCTCACTTGACGGGCTTCTCCAGCGTGCAATAGGCTGTGAAAGCCTGAAGCTGCTGCTGCACTCCACTCAGTGAGTTGGCAAACTTCTGGTTGCTGATGAGGCCCACAGTGCGGTGGATCCAGGCCAGGAGCTCAGCTGCCAACTCCTCATAGCGCTCTATGATCTTTCCCACCTCCAACACCTGGTCCAGCACCTGACCCAGCAAAAGAAGGTGGGGTGAGCTTCATACGCCTGCCGGTGGACCCCAGGCTCCCACACACCCTAGCCCTTGGTTCCTCATACCTTCCCGATCCGCTTGCCCTCCACAGCCAGAGCCTTCATCTTGGAGAAATAGTGATAGAAAGAGACCACATAGGTAATGATGGACTTCTCATCTGGAGCCTCCATGTTCACATCTGGGAGCAAAAGAGGAGTGAGGGAACGGGCCTTAAGGGACAGAGAGCCCACTCTTACCAGCTGTGTGAACTTGGGGAAGATAATTAACCTCTGTGTCCCTCAGTTTTGTATGTGTCAAATGGGATCTATCTCATGAGATTAAATAATGATTAAATAATGCCCAATGCATATAAACCACAATAGAGAAATTATCTTCTATAATTCTTTTTTTTTTAAGAGAGAGAAAGAGGGTCTTGCTCTGTTGCTCTGGCTAGAGTGTAGTGGCATCATCACAGCTCACTGCGACCTCATACTCCTAGGCCTACATGATCCTCCTGTCATGGCTTCCTAAAGTACTGGGACTACAGGTGTGAGCCACTGTGCCGAACCTATTTCTTTCTTTCTTTTTTTTTATATTTTCTTATTTATTTGTTTTTTGCAGTTTTTGGCCGGGCTGGGTTTGAACCTGCCACCTCTGGCATATGGTGCTGGTGCCCCACTCCTTTGAGCCACAGGCACCGCTCGTATTTCTTTCTTTTTTTTTTTTTTTTTGAGACAGAGCCTCAAGCTGTCTCCCTGGATAGAGTGCTGGGGCATCACACCTCACAGCAACCTCCAATTCCCAGGCTCAAGCGAGTCTCCTGCCTCTGCCTCCCAAGCAGCTGGGACCACAGGCGCCTGCCACAACGCCCGGCCATTTTTTGGTTGCAGCCAATCATTGTTGATTGGCGGGCTCGGGCTGGATTTGAACCTGCCAGCTCAGGTGTACGTGGCTGGCGCCTTAGCCTGTTGAGCCACAGGCGCCAAGCCTCTTTTTTTTTTTTTTTTGTTTTTTGAGACAGAGTCTCAAGCTGTTGCCCTGGATAGAGTGCCGTAGCATCACAGCTCACAGCAACCTCCAACTCCTGGGCTCAAGCAATTCTCCTGCCTCCACCTCCAAAGTAGCTGGGACTAGAGGCACCTGCTACAATGCCCAGCTATTTTTTGGTCACAGCCATCATTGTTATTTGGCAGGCCTGGGCTGGATTCGAACCCGCCAGCTCAGGTGTATGTGGCTGGCGCCTTAGCCACTTGAGCCACAGGCGCCGAGTCCCAACCTATTTCTTTTTTTTTTTTTTTTTTTTGAGACAGAGCCTCAAGCTGTCACCCTAGATAGAGTGCTGTGGCATCACAGCTCACAGCAATCCCCAATTCCTAGGCTCAAGCGAGTCTCTTGCCTCTGCCTCCCAAGTAGCTGGGACTATAGGCGCCCGCCACAATGCCTGGCCATTTTTTGGTTGCAGCCATGATTGTTGTTTGCCGGGCCCGGGCTGGATTCGAACCCGCTAGCTCAGGTGTACGTGGCTGGCGCCTTAGCCTGTTGAGCCACAGGCGCCAAGCCCCAACCTATTTCTTGAATACACCATTCTACCTTCCACCTGTTCTCACTGTCTGGAACACTGTTCTCTGCATATGACTAACTCCCATTCATCCTTCAGGGGTCACCTCAACTTAAATTTCCTCCAACAAGCTTCCATATTTATTCTATCTAGAGTTGGTTTCCTCCTGCTAGTCTCTTCTCAGCATCTTATTATTTCCTTCCTAGAACATATCACACTTTATAATCAAATATTCACTAATGTGATTATGTCATTATCCAGAGTTTGAGTTCCACGAAGACAAGGACTATGCCTAACTTTCTTACCACAGTTTTTGGTAAGCCCCAGTAGGATGCCAGCCCCATAAGCTGAGGGTGGCAGGCTTGAACCTGGCCCTGGCCAAACTGCAAAACAAAAAATAGCCGGGCACTG
Source organism: Arctocebus calabarensis (assembly GCA_963573935.1). Classification (NCBI taxonomy): domain Eukaryota; kingdom Metazoa; phylum Chordata; class Mammalia; order Primates; family Lorisidae; genus Arctocebus; species Arctocebus calabarensis. The sequence goes on along the minus strand of CAUYON010115495.1, from coordinate 469 downwards.
TGGCGGGCAGCTGTAGTCCCAACTACCTAGGAGGCTGAGGCAAGAGAATCGCCTAAACCCAGAAATCAGACATGGCTAAGCTGTGATGCCACAGCACTCTACTCTCTACCAAGGGTGATAAAGTGAGACTCTGTCTCTAAAAAAAAAAAAAAAGAACAGTAGGAGCCTACTAAAAATTTAGTAAGCTTAAAAAGTGCTATGTGAGGCTTGAGGTCAAGAATATGGGCTTTGGGCTCAGCGCCTGTGGCTCAACGGGCTAAGGCACCAGCCACGTACACCTGAGCTAGTGGGTTTGAATCCAGCCTGGGCCCCCCAAACAACAATGACAGCTGCAACCAAAAAATGGCCGGGCGTTGTGGCGGGCGCCTGTAGTCCCAGCTACTTGGGAGGCGGAGGCAAGAGACTCGCTTGAGCCCAGGAGTTGGAGGTTGCTGTGAGCTGTAATGCCACAGCACTCTATCCAGGGTGA